>CM037870.1:30803936-31005742 GCA_021292105.1 Anadara kagoshimensis | reverse complement strand
AATAAGAAATACCAAAAAACGTGACAAGACTTCCCCAACACAGGGATAAAACTAAACAAAGAAATACCAAAAAAACGTGACAAGACTTCCCCAACACAGGATAAACACTAAACAAAGAAATACCAAAAAACATGACAAGACTTCCCCAACACAGGGATAAAAACTAAACAAAGAAATACCAAAAACGTGAAAAGACTTCCCCAACACAGGGATAATAACTAAACAAAGAAATACCAAAAAACGTGACAAGACTTCCCCAACACGGGGATAAAAACTAAACATAGAAATACCAAAAACGTGACAAGACTTCCCCAACACAGGGATAAAAACTAAATAAAGAAATACCAAAAACGTGACAAGACTTCCCAAACACAGGGATAAAAACTAAACAAAGAAATACGAAACGTGACAAGACTTCCCCAACACAGGGATAAAAACTAAACAAAGAAATACCAAAAAAACGTGACAAGACTTCCCAAACAAAAACTAAATAAAGAAATACCAAAAACGTGACAAGACTTCCCCAACACGGGATAAAAACTAAACAAAGAAATACCAAAAAAACGTGACAAGACTTCCCCAACACAGGGATAAACACTAAACAAAGAAATACCAAAAAACATGACAAGACTTCCCCAACACAGGGAAAAACTAAACAAAGAAATACCAAAAACGTGAAAAGACTTCCCCAACACAGGGATAATAACTAAACAAAGAAATACCAAAAAACGTGACAAGACTTCCCCAACACGGGATAAAAACTAAACATAGAAATACCAAAAACGTGACAAGACTTCCCCAACACAGGGATAAAAACTAAATAAAGAAATACCAAAAACGTGACAAGACTTCCCAAACACAGGGATAAAAACTAAACAAAGAAATACGAAAACGTGACAAGACTTCCCCAACACGGGGATAAAAACTAACAAAGAAATACCAAAAAACGTGACAAGACTTCCCCAAACAAAAACTAAATAAAGAAATACCAAAAACGTGACAAGACTTCCCCAACACAGGGATAAAAACTAAATAAAGAAATACCAAAAACGTGACAAGACTTCCCCAACACAGGGATAAAAACTAATAAAGAAATACCAAAAACGTGACTAGACTTCCCCAACACAGGGATAAAAACTAAACAAAGAAATACCAAAAAAACGTGACAAGACTTCCCCAACACAGGGATAAACACTAAACAAAGAAATACAAAAAACATGACAAGACTTCCCAACACAGGGATAAAACTAAACAAAGAAATACCAAAAACGTGAAAAGACTTCCCCAACACAGGGATAATAACTAAACAAAGAAATACCAAAAAACGTGACAAGACTTCCCCAACACAGGGATAAAAACTAAACATAGAAATACCAAAAACGTGACAAGACTTCCCCAACACAGGATAAAAACTAAATAAAGAAATACCAAAAACGTGACAAGACTTCCCAAACACAGGGATAAAAACTAAACAAAGAAATACGAAAACGTGACAAGACTTCCCCAACACGGGGATAAAAACTAAACAAAGAAATACCAAAAAAACGTGACAAGACTTCCCCAAACAAAAACTAAATAAAGAAATACCAAAAACGTGACAAGACTTCCCCAACACAGGGATAAAAACTAAGTAAAGAAATACAAAAAAAACGTGACAAGACTTCCCTAAACAAAAACTAAATAAAGAAATACCAAAAAACGTGACAAGACTTCCCCAACACAGGGATAAAAACTAAACATAGAAATACCAAAAAAAAAAAAAAAAAAAAAAAAAAAAAACGTGACAAGACTTCCCCAAACAAAAACTAAATAAAGAAATACCAAAAAACGTGACAAGACTTCCCCAACACAGGGATAAAAACTAAGTAAAGAAATACAAAAAAAACGTGACAAGACTTCCCCAAACAAAAACTAAATAAAGAAATACCAAAAAACGTGACAAGACTTCCCCAACACAGGGATAAAAACTAAACAAAGAAATACCAAAAAAAAAAAAAAACGTGACAAGACTTCCCCAACACAGGGATAAAAACTAAACAAAGAAATACGAAAACGTGACAAGACTTCCCCAACACAGGGATAAAAACTAAACATAGAAATACCAAAAACTTGACAAGACTTCCCCAACACAGGGATAAAAACTAAACAAAGAAATACCAAAAAAATGTGACAAGACTTCCCCAAACAAAAACTAAATAAAGAAATACCAAAAACGTGACAAGACTTCTCCAACACAGGGATAAAAACTAAACATAGAAATACCAAAAACGTGACAAGACTTCCCCAACACAGGGATAAAAACTAAACAAAGAAATACGAAAACGTGACAAGACTTCCCCAACACGGGGATAAAAACTAAACAAAGAAATACCAAAAAAACGTGACAAGACTTCCCCAAACAAAAACTAAATAACAGAAATACCAAAAACGTGACAAGACTTCCCCAACACAGGGATAAAAACTAAATAAAGAAATACCAAAAACGTGACAAGACTTCCCCAACACAGGGATAAAAACTAAACAAAGAAATACGAAAACGTGACAAGACTTCCCCAACACGGGATAAAACTAAACAAAGAAATACCAAAAAAAACGTGACAAGACTTCCAAAACAAAAACTAAATAAAGAAATACCAAAAACGTGACAAGACTTCCCCAACACAGGGATAAAAACTAAATAAAGAAATACCAAAAACGTGACAAGACTTCCCCAACACAGGGATAAAAACTAAACAAAGAAATACGAAAACGTGACAAGACTTCCCCAACACGGGGATAAAAACTAAACAAAGAAATACCAAAAAAAAACGTGACAAGACTTCCCCAAACAAAAACTAAATAAAGAAATACCAAAAACGTGACAAGACTTCCCCAACACAGGGATAAAAACTAAATAAAGAAATACCAAAACGTGACAAGACTTCCCCAACACAGGGATAAAAACTAAATAAAGAAATACCAAAAACGTGACAAGACTTCCCCAACACAGGGATAAAAACTAAACAAAGAAATACCAATAAAACGTGACAAGACATCCCCGAACAAAAACTAAATAAAGAAATACCAAAAACGTGACAAGACTTCCCCAACACAGGGATAAAAACTAAACATAGAAATACCAAAAAAAACGTGACAAGACTTCCCCAACACAGGGATAAACACTAAACAAAGAAATACCAAAAACGTGACAACACTTCCCCAACACAGGGATAATAACTAAACAAAGAAATACCAAAAACGTGACAAGACATCCCCGAACAAAAACTAAACATAGAAATACTAAAAAACGTGACACGACTTCCCCGAACAAAAACTAAATAAAGAAATACCAAAAAACGTGACAAGACTTCCCCAACACAGGGATAAAAACTAAACATAGAAATACCAAAAACGTGACAAGACTTCCCCAACACAGGGATAAAAACTAAATAAAGAAATACCAAAAACGTGACAAGACTTCCCCAACACAGGGATAAAAACTAAACAAAGAAATACCAATAAAACGTGACAAGACATCCCCGAACAAAAACTAAATAAAGAAATACCAAAAAACGTGACAAGACTTCCCCAACACAGGGATAAAAACTAAACATAGAAATACCAAAAAAAAACGTGACAAGACTTCCCCAACACAGGGATAAACACTAAACAAAGAAATACCAAAAACGTGACAACACTTCCCCAACACAGGGATAATAACTAAACAAAGAAATACCAAAAACGTGACAAGACATCCCCGAACAAAAACTAAACATAGAAATACTAAAAAACGTGACACGACTTCCCCGAACAAAAACTAAATAAAGAAATACCAAAAAACGTGACAAGACTTCCCCAACACAGGGATAAAAACTAAACATAGAAATACCAAAAACGTGACAAGACTTCCCCAACACAGGGATAAAAACTAAACAAAGAAATACGAAAACGTGACAAGACTTCCCCAACACGGGGATAAAAACTAAACAAAGAAATACCAAAAAAACGTGACAAGACTTCCCCAAACAAAAACTAAATAAAGAAATACCAAAAACGTGACAAGACTTCCCCAACACAGGGATAAAAACTAAACAAAGAAATACCAAAAAAACGTGACAAGACTTCCCCAACACAGGGATAAACACTAAACAAAGAAATACCAAAAAACATGACAAGACTTCCCCAACACAGGGATAAAAACTAAACAAAGAAATACCAAAAACGTGAAAAGACTTCCCCAACACAGGGATAATAACTAAACAAAGAAATACCAAAAAACGTGACAAGACTTCCCCAACACGGGGATAAAAACTAAACATAGAAATACCAAAAACGTGACAAGACTTCCCCAACACAGGGATAAAAACTAAATAAAGAAATACCAAAAACGTGACAAGACTTCCCAAACACAGGGATAAAAACTAAACAAAGAAATACGAAAACGTGACAAGACTTCCCCAACACGGGGATAAAAACTAAACAAAGAAATACCAAAAAAACGTGACAAGACTTCCCCAAACAAAAACTAAATAAAGAAATACCAAAAACGTGACAAGACTTCCCCAACACAGGGATAAAAACTAAATAAAGAAATACCAAAAACGTGACAAGACTTCCCCAACACAGGGATAAAAACTAAATAAAGAAATACCAAAAACGTGACTAGACTTCCCCAACACAGGGATAAAAACTAAACAAAGAAATACCAAAAAAACGTGACAAGACTTCCCCAACACAGGGATAAACACTAAACAAAGAAATACCAAAAAACATGACAAGACTTCCCCAACACAGGGATAAAAACTAAACAAAGAAATACCAAAAACGTGAAAAGACTTCCCCAACACAGGGATAATAACTAAACAAAGAAATACCAAAAAACGTGACAAGACTTCCCCAACACAGGGATAAAAACTAAACATAGAAATACCAAAAACGTGACAAGACTTCCCCAACACAGGGATAAAAACTAAATAAAGAAATACCAAAAACGTGACAAGACTTCCCAAACACAGGGATAAAAACTAAACAAAGAAATACGAAAACGTGACAAGACTTCCCCAACACGGGGATAAAAACTAAACAAAGAAATACCAAAAAAACGTGACAAGACTTCCCCAAACAAAAACTAAATAAAGAAATACCAAAAACGTGACAAGACTTCCCCAACACAGGGATAAAAACTAAATAAAGAAATACCAAAAACGTGACAAGACTTCCCCAACACAGGGATAAAAACTAAATAAAGAAATACCAAAAACGTGACTAGACTTCCCCAACACAGGGATAAAAACTAAACAAAGAAATACCAAAAAAACGTGACAAGACATCCCCGAACAAAAACTAAATAAAGAAATACCAAAAAACGTGACAAGACTTCCCCAACACAGGGATAAAAACTAAACATAGAAATACCAAAAAAAAAACGTGACAAGACTTCCCCAACACAGGGATAAACACTAAACAAAGAAATACCAAAAACGTGACAACACTTCCCCAACACAGGGATAATAACTAAACAAAGAAATACCAAAAACGTGACAAGACATCCCCGAACAAAAACTAAACATAGAAATACCAAAAAACGTGACACGACTTCCCCGAACAAAAACTAAATAAAGAAATACCAAAAAACGTGACAAGACTTCCCCAAACAAAAACCAAATAAAGAAATACCAAAAAACGTGACAAGACTTTCCTAACACAGGAATAAGAATTCAGATATTTGAAGAGAATACCGGAATCAGGCAGAATAAATAAATACCACAAACATGGCAAAATATTTCTAAAAAATTCCACTTCTTTAGAGAAAATACATCAAATGAGACAAAGAAATACATGTACTAAAACATGACAAAGACCTACAACAACATGACAATGAACTACAACAAACATGGTGAAATATTCCCAAAAAGGACAAAAATCCATTAATATGGACAAAATGCCACCACTATGGCAAACAAATACCACACATCAAATGCGGCAAGAAAATATCAAACACAAGGCAAGAAAATGTCACAAACGTGATGATGAACATCCACAAACGTAGCAACATAGTCCAAACAGGGATAAAACTTCACTCTCATTGAAAATACTACAAACGTTGCAAACAAATTCCACAAACGTGACAATGAACTACCACAAACGTGGCAAATTTTTCCTAAAGAAGAAATAAAATTCCTTAAATGCGGAGAAAATACCTCAAACGATCCCACCAATACCACAAACATGGCAACGATTGAATGAGATTTAACGTCTCAGTCAAAAATATTTCACTTATATCACCACCTTTCCACCTTTTCCGGTTTTATTGGAAATTTTTATCTAGTCGATCGTGACAAAGTCTTCAATGAAGCACTTGTGTGTAATTTACCATGAATACCTAGATGATCTTTAGCATTGCAACATAAGCAGAATTGTAATGTAGAAACAAAATTAAAAAACATAAGAAAAAAGAAGCACAATGCATGGTAACACATACGGGTACCATTTATTCAAAACTGTATTGTGAACGGCGCCATCTTTCAAAGAATACTTATGAACACCTGTATACCCACTCCACACTGCATATATAGAGAAGGATATAAATACAAAGGAAGATTGAGTAATATTTCCCATATACCGCAAGGTGACCAGCTATTAAGAAATGTTTACCATTGCAGTGGTCTCAGGGCAATGCACAGGAAGGGTGGAGGGTGTTTTTTACGTGCCGCGCATGTCATGACACCGGGCATCTGTTTTTTCAGGTGCACGGACGGACGGCGAATCAAATCGAAATATTTTGCCTATGATCTACTTAGTGTGTCGGGAATATACACAAGTTTACCGGTTTTGTACACTACCGTCAAGTCATATTTTTGTATGGTTAATAGTAACCTTTGTATTCGCATAGGCACTTGACACAGAGGTTTCTTGAAAATAAATTGCGATGGCGTATGGTCAGTTTCGACTAGAACGTTTCGTCCGTAAACAAATTTGGTGAACATTTTGACACCAGTACACAACCACCAAGGTTTCCTTTTCAATTCGCATGTAATTTGTGTGGCGCTGTGAGGGCACTTGATGCGTACGCAATAGACTTGTAACCCGCTTGTAATAGAACTTTAGAACTTACGCCAACCAACACTGTTAATGATTGGTCATAACATCTGAGAACTGGCGGTTCTGTTGCTATGCGTTTAAGATTTTCGAATGTTTTTTGCATGCTTGTTTGTCCAGTACCAACTGGCTTTCTTTTCTTGTGAGCTTGCGTAACAGAGCTGACGTATCTGACATATTTGGCATAAATTTCGACAATTATTGTATAAACTCGGAATTGAATGCAGCCTTTGCTTATTTCGTGGCGCTTGCATTTTATGTACTGCTCTGACCTTTTCGGGATCGGGTTTTACTCCGTCCGACGTTAGTCTGTGACCTACGTAAGTGACTTCTGTTTTAGATAATTCGCACTTTGGTCTACTGAGCTTTAAGTTATACTCCATTGCGCGGTCTAATACACGCTGTAATCTGAGATCATGTTCGGCTTTATCTTTACCCAAAATGATTAGATTGATAATCGACTCTGCACCACTGAACTGGTAGAAGGTGTAACAAACAATTATGTTTTGTTTAAGACACTTATGGACAAGTATGGGCGGCTTAAAAACTGAATGTATGCCTTTTTCATATTTTTGGGGTAGGGGAAACATATTTATTTGAGACGACATTAAGGTTCCATGTTTCCGACTTTGTGTAACACTATTTTCCACAGGACTACCAGGACTTTATAAAGTATGTCAGATTTAACGTATAAATAACAAATTTACAAGAATCGAATGACGGTAGATTTGATAAAAACACATTTTCAACACTAATTTCATCGCTGATTTTAAAATTTTGACACATAATTGGAATGTAAATATATCATGTGTCCACAATTAAAGATAGAATTAACCTTTTTGAGTTAAAAATTTCAAATTTGCATGGACATTTCTACAAAACAATTCGAAACGAGTAAGAAATTGATTTTCAATAACTACAGACATTTTCCTACAAGAATCAACCTTCAGTTCAATCTTCGTTCACCCGAATTATAGTGTATGATCTTTTGGATTAAAGGCATCCCAGACGCATTGACATTTAGTTCTGTAGAAATGACTTTCAGATTATTTGTAAATATATGGTAACCGATGTAACCTTTGTAACCGGTCACAATATCAGAAAACATTCTTGTAACCGGTCACAATATCAGTAACCTGTCACAATATCAGAAAACATTCTATTACATAATAGTATGTAACCGGTGTAACCTTTGTAACCGGTCACAATATCAAGAAACATTCTTTTACACAATAGAATGTAACCGATGTAACCTTTGTAACCGGTCACAATATCAGGAAACATTCTCTTACATAATAGTATGTAACCGATGTAACCTTTGTAACCGGTCACAATATCAGAAACATTCTCTTACATAATAGTATGTAACCGATGTAACCTTTGTAACTGGTCACAATATCAGAAACATTCTCTTACATAATAGTATGTAACCGATGTAACCTTTGTAACCGGTCACAATATCAGAAACATGATTGAAGCATTCTCTTATATAATAGTATGTAACCGATGTAACCTTTGTAACCGGTCACAATATTAGGAAATATTTTCTTACATAATAGTATGTAACCGATGTAACCTTTGTAACAGGTCACAATATCAGGAAACATTCTCTTACATAATAGTATGTAACCGATGTAACCTTTGTAACAGGTCACAATATCAGGAAACATTCTCTTACATAATAGTATGTAACCGATGTAACCTTTGTAACCGGTCACAATATCAGAAACATGCTTGAAGCATCCTCTTATATAATAGTATGTAACCGATGTAACCTTTGTAACCGGTCACAATATTAGGAAATATTCTTTTACATAATACATGTAGTATGTAACCGATGTAACCTTTGTAACCGGTCACAAATTCAGAAATGTTTTAAAGGCATTCTCTTATATAATAGTATGTAACCGATGTAACCTTTGTAACCGGTCACAATATTAGGAAACATTCTCTTACATAATAGCATGTAACCGATGTAACCTTTGTAACCGGTCACAATATCAGAAAACATTCTCTTACATAATAGTATGTAACCGATGTAACCTTTGTAACCGGTCACAATATCAGGAAACATTCTCTTACATAATAGTATGTAACCGATGTAACCTTTGTAACCGGTCACAATATCAGGAAACATTCTCTTACATAATAGTATGTAACCGATGTAACTTTTGTAACCGGTCACAATATCAGGAAACATTCTCTTACATAATAGTATGTAACCGATGTAACCTTTGTAACCGGTCACAATATCAGGAAACATTCTCTTACATAATAGTATGTAACCGATGTAACCTTTGTAACCGGTCACAATATCAGGAAACATTCTCTTACATAATAGTATGTAACCGATGTAACTTTTGTAACCGGTCACAATATCAGGAAACATTCTCTTACATAATAGTATGTAACCGATGTAACTTTTGTAACCGGTCACAATATCAGAAACATTCTCTTACATAATAGTATGTAACCGATGTAACCTTTGTAACCGGTCACAATATCAGAAACATTCTCTTACATAATAGTATGTAACCGATGTAACTTTTGTAACCGGTCACAATATCAGGAAACATTCTCTTACATAATAGTATGTAACCGATGTAACCTTTGTAACCGGTCACAATATCAGGAAATATTTTCTTACATAATAGTATGTAACCGATGTAACCTTTGTAACCGGTCACAATATCAGGAAACATTCTCTTACATAATAGTATGTAACCGATGTAACCTTTGTAACCGGTCACAATATCAGGAAATATTCTCTTACATGATAGTATGTAACCGATGTAACTTTTGTAACCGGTCACAATATCAGGAAACATTCTCTTACATAATAGTATGTAACCGATGTTACCTTTGTAACCGGTCACAATATTAGAAACATGCTTGAAGCATTCTCTTATATAATAGTATGTAACCGATGTAACCTTTGTAACCGGTCACAATATTAGGAAATATTTTCTTATATAATAGTATGTAACCGATGTAACCTTTGTAACCGGTCATAAATTCAGAAATGTTTTAAAGGCATTCTCTTATATAATAGTATGTAACCGATGTTACCTTTGTAACCGGTCACAATATTAGAAACATGCTTTAAGCATTCTCTTATATAATAGTATGTAACCGATGTAAACTTTGTAACCGGTCACAATATTAGGAAATATTCTCTTATATAATAGTATGTAACCGATGTAACCTTTGTAACCGGTCACAAATTCAGAAATGTTTTAAAGGCATTCTCTTTTATAATAGTATGTAACCGATGTAACCTTTGTAACCGGTCACAATATCAGGAAACATTCTCTTACATAATAGTATGTAACCGATGTAACCTTTGTAACCGGTCACAATATCAGGAAACATTCTCTTACATAATAGTATGTAACCGATGTAACTTTTGTAACCGGTCACAATATCAGGAAACATTCTCTTACATAATAGTATGTAACCGATGTAACCTTTGTAACCGGTCACAATATCAGAAACATTCTCTTACATAATAATATGTAACTTTTGTAACCGGTCACAATATCAGGAAACATTCTCTTACATAATAGTATGTAACCGATGTAACCTTTGTAACCGGTCACAATATCAGGAAACATTCTCTTACATAATAGTATGTAACCGATGTAACCTTTGTAACCGGTCACAATATCAGGAAACATTCTCTAACATAATAGTATGTAACCGATGTTACCTTTGTAACCGGTCACAATATCAGGAAACATTCTCCTACATAATAGTATGTAACCGATGTTACCTTTGTAACCGGTCACAATATCAGAAACATGCTTCAAGCATTCTCTTTCATAGTATGTATCCAACCAGAGACAAGGTTAAAACATCTTCTTAGGTGTTGTAATAATATGCAACCTTTGTAAACAGTAAGAACATAATGAAGTAATATTGAATACTAATGTAACCACTAGTAACCATATGTTACCAATGCCTATGTTGGGTTACAAATGCAAAGGGGTTGTTTTTTGCACACATAATTGGACATATCTAAAAAAGAGACAGGATGAGTTTGTGAAATATTACATCCATGGCAGCCATAAAGAAGACAAGCAAATTCAGGGAATTAGGATCCCCCGCCAGCAGGTTTTTGTTTTGTGATTTGCACTTATGTCCAAAGGGCAATAACTCCCAGGAAAATCAACTCAGGTTAGTGAGATTTTTTCAATTTTCCATTTTTCTTCGAAAGGTGGGGATAATAAGATTCAAGTCCAATGAAGTATAAAATAAAACATTTTAGTAGAACTGACAAGCCTGGCATAACATATACATGTGCCAAATATTTTTTTTAAAAAGTTCTGGTGTAAATAAAAAATTTCTAGGATGTAACAAAATGCTTATGAGTTTGAGAACAATATATTTTACTTTATAGGCCAGTAAATAATGAACTCATAGTAATATATAACCCTGCTTTTCCATTTTATGAAGGACCATGTTCAGGTAGTAATAATGGGCAATGTTGCAGGGGTGGATGCTTAAAACTACACCGGCATTTAAATCTTAGGTGCTAAATCAACTGGAACCTGTGCAATTTTAACCATAACTATTATAGCAATGAAATATTTTGCGTTTGTTGCAGGTAATTATGTACAAATTAATAAACAAAATACATGATACATTTAAATATTTGTTATTTAAAGCCCTGTTTCAAATGATTCTGTTATTGAGAATGTGGAGATTAAATGAGTGACTCAAATGTTAAATTTAAGTTTTTATTTTAACCCCTAAAGAATGAAAATTGCTAAATTGATCACCTAAGGTCAACTTCTAATTCGCAATTGTAAAAATTTAGGTCAAATTTAGCACAAATGCAAGCATAACTTATTATGGAATCATCTCTTCAGAAACTGACTTACTCTGCTGACATGGATAATTTATCATCGGATATCTGCTCTACACTAATTATTCTACTATCCTCTCCTTCTGCATTGTTACTGCTAGCTAGATCGTCAAAATGAGTTCTGAAAAATAAATTTTATTATATGTAATTGGAAAATTCAACTGACCCACAACCAACTGGCCTAACCTGCATTTACATGTGAATTCCTGCTGACCCTCCAAATAAAGGACTGACCCACAAGTGACCATAGAGTTTGGAGATTTGAATTCATTAACACACAAATACACCTGTAATCACTGCACATTTTAGATGATCTACATGGGTGGACCAAAATGGTGTAATGGATTAATTTTGTGTCAGTAGCAAGTGAAAAAAAACCCCATAAAATCACCAAGCGCATACTGTACCCATTTGTCTGTGAAATCACACCATAATGCACAATTTTTTAATCAAATTTTCAATTTCTTTCGAGATGGATGCACCCAGACCCACAAGCATTATGTAATGCACCAGCAATTACACAAAATACAGTTGGCAGCTCTGTTAAAAGAAGTTATATTACCAAGAACATTTTTTTAAGTTTCATAAGTCTTTAAGTCATTTAAACACAATTTGATCTTACTTGATAGCCATTTGATCTGGTTCTTGTACCATTTCTAGTATTTCTATGATCAAACTCTGGTCAGTCTGTGAATGTGTAAACACTTCCTGGTTATCTGGTATCTGTCTTATCTGACTGAAATTATAAAAAACTCAGATATATAATATACAGTCAAACATGTCTAATGACCCAACAAATGGTGTCCCTGACTCCCTGCTTCCTCGCCTGACGCTCTGGCAGTATTATATGACTGGGGGTGTGGTATGCTTGTCTGCAGCATAGCTAACACCTTAAGGTGTGCAATTGTATAAGGTAGACCATAAAACACACTTTCCTATCCTTAGAATTAATAAATCTGCCTTGGTTCCAAATAGCAGAAAAGTTGCAAATGCAACAACAACATCCTTGAACTGAGCACCTCAACATGTAAGTGATAGCATCTTGACTGGGGCATAAACCATTGTTACTCCATCCTACTATTCCAGAACTGACAGCCCTGATACAAGTGAAAGAATATTGACTGGGGCATAAACCATTGTTACTCCACCCTACTATCCCAGAACTGACAGTCCTGATGCAAGTGAAAGAATATTGACTGGGGCATAAACCATTGTTACTCCACCCTACTATCCCAGAACTGACAGTCCTGATGCAAGTGAAAGAATATTGACTGGGGCATAAACCATCGTTACTCCACCCTACTATCCCAGAACTGACAGTCCTGATGCAAGTGAAAGAATATTGACTGGGGCATAAACCATCGTTACTCCACCCTACTAACCCAGAACTGACAGTCTTGATGCAAGTGAAAGAATATTGACTGGGGCATAAACCATTGTTACTCCACCCTACTATCCCAGAACTGACAGTCCTGATGCAAGTGAAATAATACGGGAAATGTCCCGGCGCGAAGCGCCGGGAATTTCCCGTCTATAGGTAACACGTATGTATTATGACGTCATAGAAAATTGTGGAAAAAATCTATAGACCGTACGTCCAAATAATTTGACGCCGCGCGTGCACCACTTTTCTCACTTTTCTCAAGGCCATTGAAGGGGTCAAATCGACAGGAAGTGAGCTCCATATGGGGGAAAATCTCGCCCGTCTCGTTCATCAGAAATGAAACCAAGAAACGATTATCGTGAAAATAATTCATTGAAACAAGTAATAATTTAAATAGGTTGATCGAATACCAAATATTTACGTTTCTTTCGCCGTTCTGGCTGATCTCCAAGTGTAGCGTTTCAAGATTCGCGATGACGTGATTTCTTTTGATTGGGTCAAAGTTCAATTCAGATCGATAACCACTGTAAGCCAATCAGCGACCGACTTTCCCACGTGCATCAACCATGATCACACAGTATACAATGCGGGAAGATACAAAATTTGCCGATTTTAAGTTAGATAAATCGATAACCATAGTTACCTGACACAAAACTATTACGAGGTTAGCATAACCACAGTATACGACTTCTACGGTAACTCTTTTTCACATATTATTACTTAATTGAATCAAAATTTTGAGTGCATCTGTGACCCTCGCTGAATGCAGTGTAAACAAAAATGGCGTTCGTCAGGACGGGAAAGACGTTTTCACAAACGATCGATTTTTAAGAAAAATAATAAAATGCGTTTTTCGAAAGAATTAATTAACAGTTCTTCCCAATAATCATTTTTATGAAAATACAGATAGAATTTATTGAATTTATTCCGAATTTAATGTAAATATTGACAAATCCTCTTGTTGTTTACATGTGACGTGGATATCATGATCAGCTGATCGAGCTGGACCAGTTTGACTTAAAGGTGCTGACTAAAACTGTCTTCAACTACAATGACTGCACTCATCAAAAATCTAACTTGGACATAACTGATGAGGAAACTGTAAATGTTGTGCAATGAGATGGACCGCTGTCCCAAAAAGTTGTGATGAAAATAACAATAATAAAACATTCATGTTGAGTTTAGCAGCTGACTGTAGTTGAGATCCACTTAGGTAAGGTCTGAATTGACTCCTTGAAAGCCTCCAGGGATGGCGACTGGACTACTGATGCTGGCAGGGGATTCCAATAATTTAGTTCTCGGAATGAATATAAAAATTTTAACTAGGGTAAAATCAACATTACCTTCTTCAATATCCCAGACTTGGTTCTCGAAAAAAAAGTTGGTATAAGTGAATAAATGCCAATTTCCACTCCACCATCCACATAAGCGACCATTTCAATATAAATCTTAAAGCACCATCTTTCTAGTATATCATCCCAGAATGTTTCATTTCAATTTAGGTGAATAATGAATAATCTTGACTGGGGTAAAAAACTCCAACCCACCATCCTAGAATTAACCGTCTCGATATAAGTGAAAAAGCATTTTTAACTCTCCGGGGCTGGGGCTCTTCATGCTAGGTTTCCATTCCTGGTAGCCAAAATCGCCATTGGCTACTAATTTCTGAGAAATTCTTTCAAAAAGTAATCTATTTAAGCAAATTTGTGGAAAAATACTTTAAAAAGGACTATATTTTCACAAATTTTGGAAATTTGGCTACTAATTATTTTTTATTTGTGGAAACCTAGTCTTCATGCAGTGAAATTTAAAGGGGCTAGGCTAAAATTAACATTATTTCGGTACAAGCCTGTCAAGTTTTAATCATATCATTTGTCACTTGCAATGGTCTGTGCTTTAGAAAATTCTCATCATGGTACTATATGCCTGTGAATGTTGAAGGTGTAAGAGGTGCTTACCCTCATATCACTGTATTAATATCGGGTTGTGGGTTAAAGGTGCTGAACAGAGTCACAGACAAGCATTCCACTCCCAATTAATATAATTCCATAACCAGTCGATAATCTATCCTTTAAGCCAAATGTGGCTTGCAAAATGAGGAAGCAGTAACTCAAATTTTGAAGTAATACTGTATTGTCATGTATAACACAAGTCAGGTTGGAACCAAAAACCTTCCACTCTCCAAGAGGATGCTATACCATTGAGCAACCAAGGCGGTCACAAACAGAATAGATTGTTGGCCAAGGCTAGGTTTCCACAAATTTAAAATAATTAGGAGCCAAATTTCCAAAATTTGTGAAAATATAGTCCATTTTAAAGTATTTTTCTACAAATTTGCTAAAATAGGTTACTTTTTGAAAGAATTACTCAGAAATTAGTAGTCAATGGCGATTTTGGCTACCAGGAATGGAAACATAGCCAAGGGATATTGCAAGCCTAGGCTTATCAGGGCCTTCGGCAAAAAGTTTTATGACCATCATCACTATATTGTTGACAAGTTTGATTTCTCTGTGTCCAATATTGACCTGGATGTTTTAGTTCCATGTTCTCTTCACTTAATATTGATTACACACGTGGCCGGTGTAGCTAGCTAACAGAAGGTGCTTACCCTTCCAGAAAACGCGGTCTAACTTCCCTGGTGGAAGTTCGCGTGTTTAACTTAACTTGTCAGTTTCAAAGTTTTTCTTACTTTACTCCCGGATTGTGATTTGGACATGGATTAGTATGTTTGTTTTTCATTGGTATAACTGCTTCATTAATTGAATGGGACAATCTTGAACTGTGATATGATACACATCTTGTTTTAAGAAACAGGAGTAGTTATTTATGCAATCCATAAATCAGTAGATTAAATTATTCACATGGTATGGTAAAAAGTGATTTAAGATGAGAAGACATTACAACGTGAGAGTGTTGTCGTGATATGGATTAGTATATTCACTATATTGGGTAATTGAATAGCCTTTTGTGTCCCTGATAAGATCATACCAAAACTCAGTTCTGTGTGACAGAACATGATTGAAAGATGAGGCAAGAACTCGGCGGTAGTTAACTATAGTCAGTCCCACTAGTATTTGGTGAGACAAAACAATGTGTGCCATCCCTTTTTGGGTGTGTGTGTTGTGTGTGCACAATAACCCGATAATAAATTTGGACATTTCCCGGGATAGGCAATGCCTATTTTCATATTATTGACTGAGGCATAAACCATTGTTACTTTACCCTACTATCCCAGAACTGACAGTCCTGATGCAAGTGAAAGAATATTGACTGGGGCATAAAAATCCATTACACCACTCCACTCTTACTTTCACTATCCAATTATCCAAAGAAACAAGCTAACAAGTTGTTTTCACTTAACAATGACTGCATCTGCTATGTATAAAGACCAAATTACATTTTGTGTAATGGTTTAAACAACAAAATTTAAACATGTAGAAGTATGAAGCACATCATAAAACCTTTTGACTGATGTAAACTCTCTGAAGTTTTTTTTTATCAGTTTAATTGTTTCTGTATTTGTTATTGCTGTGAAATAATAATATTAACTTACCTGACATCTGATGCTCCAGGTGGCAGCACTGCAGACAGGGCACCCCCAAATAATGTTTTTTCAGCCATCTAAAACAGTTAAAACAATACCAAATAAAATCTCAAGTTATTATTATTATTATTATCATTATTATTATACTTCAATGTTAACACTGTATTCAGCCATTATCAGATTTAATATGTGTATATATTGAGCTATAAACTCATTTTTGCTCTATGCCAATAAATATTATTATATTATTTTATTATATTTTATTGGATCTGCATCAGTAACTAAATGTGCAGCATATCAACCCACAACTGAATTACCAGTGGGTCATAGTCAATCAGGTTATAATAAGAAGCTTAAAAGTAAAAGCTCAAACCAAGGAAAACAGTGCTACACATAAACCACTATGGTACCTCAGTTGGTAGAGTGGTCACTTTGTATGTGGGAGGTGGTGGGTTTAAACCCGGCCAGGTGTGACCAAAACTTAAAAGTAGGTAGTGACTGTTCTTTTGAAAGCACTCGACATTACGAAATGAAAGTAACAAGGTCCTTCAGATGAAACCTTAAAAACTGATACCCCGTGTCACGGCGGATGTGACACGTTAAAGAACCCTCCCTGCATATTGCTCTGAGCACACTGCACAGGTAAAAATTTCTGCAAATTCACCTATAGCTGGTGATGTCTCATTATGAGTGAAATATTCTAAACTAGTCCTAAGTACTAAATTTCAAACAATAATTTTTGTATCACTCGGATATTTGTCCATGTCAACTCCCAGTTGTCTGAAAAGAAGCTTGTCATTAATCTCAGACTCTAAGAAGTAGGAGTATACAGTTGAACCTGACATGAAGGCCACCTCTATTTAAGGGTCACCTGCTTATAGAGCCCAGTAGAATTTTATCCCAATTGTTATTTATCCATATTATTTGAAAATGTATATAAAGGCCGCCTGCCTATAAAAGCCACTTTTATTGGCTCCCTTGGTGGCCTTTTTAGACAGGTTTGACTGTTTAACATTGTGTCAATAACGAAGACATCAGAATGTCTCATGTTGGTAGATTATTTATTAACACACCAAAAAGGATTCTACCTATTGGTAGACATTATGTCATTGTGAAGCAATTCCATTCACTAAAGCAGTGAACCTGTTATATGATGCAGCCAAAAACAGATATCTTAGGAAGTTAGGAAATACTGCTATAGTGACACCATGCCATTGTGAAGACTGGTTTTCTTCTATCCACTAGAACCTGTTGATACGATTGGGCAAGAAGTCCATAACCCAATAAATGTTCATCGTTTGTGTGCTAACCATAATGCCATAGAATCCCCATTTTATTTTGTGCCTTGTTGGGTTTGTCCATCGATGAATCCAATAATCTGTGTATCACTAAACTTACACACAGCTACATATAGAAATTCTCAAGTAATTAACAAATAACTTACCACAAGTGACAAAACTGTTGAACCTCGAATGTCAAGTCGAGTAGGTCTTTGTAACAGTTTAGCACAAAAAGCTAAAAATACCTATCAAGTCACGTTGTGGGATAATTATCATATTTCTTTTGATTGTGAAATTAACGTGGTAAACTTTGCTAGTATCTCCCTGCAAGAGAACACCCATCCAGGGGAAGTAACTAAACAAAATTTCGTGTGTTTCCAGTATGTACTGCTATTGGTTGGAGCACCATCTGATAATACATGCTGCAGTTACACCGTTTTTGATATTCTCAACGTAACTTTATCCTTGTACATTTTATCTTTTCATTTTTTTTAAATTTAGGGGTAATATTTGAAAAATAGAGAATATTTTTTGGAAGTTTTCGTGTCTGACCCAACTTGTCACTTCCAAAGTTTTTACTTTGCTTCTAGATTGTGATTTGGACATGGATTAATAAAAAAAAGGTATGTTTGTTTTTGATTGTATATATTTCTTCAAGTTAAATATCTAAGAACAATTTTAGTCTGTACACAGTGGTTTATTTAAGAATAATCAACATTTACCAGTGGTATATCGTCGAATAATACACAGCGGCCGGAGTTCAATATGCTTTGCCACGAGTGATATAAAGGTCCCTTGAAACAATTCGGCTGTTGAAATTACCTCCATTGAAATAATCATTTATGAATGAAATTACATCACAACCTTGTTCACGACAAATAGCATGACGTCATAGGATAAGCAAGGGAGTAGTCATTAAAATGGAACAGCGATGGGTATATCGTTTGTTATACCACGGCTGGCTTATTCACGTTTCATATGAAGGAAAACACAGTCATGTTAAAATTTTTGTGTTTTGTATTACTGTAAAGTAAAAATATAGGTAACCAACATTGACCTGTCTACTTGATCTTTTATTAGGAATATCCATATAGAAGGATCCACCCTATTAGTACATGGGTAGTGTTAAGTTTTAAGTTAATACATACACAGTGTACATGCCTACCATATGGAGCGAGTGTCGCTCGTGATGTAATAGAAGAAAATGAATGCTACATTCCCTATATTTAAATTAACTTATCCATGAAAAATATTTAATTTTTTAAATAAAGTCAAGTGAACAGGTCAATTTTGTTTTCCTATATATGTTGAACCCCTACATAAAAGGTTTATCCACACCACTGTAAACAATTTTGCAATCGTTCAAGAGCCATCCAAAATAAGAAATTTACCATTACTGGTATTACTGTGTTCAACTTTTTATCTTACTTCATGTTGTTGTGGTATGTTCATGTTGTCGTGGTATGAACATTGTATAGTAAAGCTTTCAGCACAAATTTACACATTTTCATTGATGTAAAAGGGTCCTTTGAGAAATTAAGGTAGGTGTCCAATTTAAGTGACACTACCAGATTCCAGTCTGTGTGTTAGTTGGGGTCATTATGTACAGGTATGTAATGTTACTCAATGGTGAAATGCACACATTTTCAGTTATAATGTCAAAGGGGTTTAGTAAGTACCATCACCTCACCTCACCTCTTCATGCCCACTGGCACATAAGGCCTAGATGCACCTTCTCCACAGTGTTCTGTCTTTGGCAGCTGCCTTTGCTGATGATCAGCTCTTTCATCCCAGTTGTGTGTGTGTTCGTGCTCTGTTTTTTCTTCACATGTTGTTTTTGGCCAACCTACATTCCTCTTTCCTTCTGGGTGTCATGTTATTGCGGTGGTACAAAGTCCTGCAGTGTTCCATTCTAAGAACATGGTCAATCCATCTCCACTTCCTTATTTTTTATATCTCACTTGGTCTTTCAGTTTTTTTTCTGTTTGTGCAGTTCTTTGTTTGCAATTCTGTCTGCCATCGTTCCCGCAGAAATCTTCCAAGGCATCTATTTTGGAATTTTATCTATCTTTATCTTGCCCCCCTCTGTAGCTTCCCATATCTTGCTTCCTACATAAGGACCGACAAGACCAAGCTATTGAATATTTTTGTTTGGCTGGGAAAATTTTGATGGCAAGGTACCATACCTACCTGATGGTTAGTGGACCAGGGACCAGTTGTTCAAAGCTTGATTAGTTTAAGAAATTTATTTAGTCAAAACTTAAATTTTGTAAAATTTCAGATATATGTATATTGTGAATATAATTATGCAACCATATTACCATGTCAGTTATATGTTTTCATTTACAATTACATTGATCCTAATCAAGATGATCACTGATCATTTTAAATTTCAAATTCCCATCTTATACAACATGGCAAATTATGTGATGCCACCAGATTTAACATCATGTCACTGGACTACGCTAACACCAAACAGTCCTTGTGCTACGAGACAAACTGTGTTAATTTTATAAAAAGACTAAAACACATGACAGATAACAAAGTTACATTTATTATACAAAGTTTTAGGGACACACTGACAAAGAATTGTAATTGTAACTAAATTTGCAATAGTACCAATGGTATGAACCAATAAAATGAATCACCTAAAAATTAAGAGAGCAAAATTGTATATTCCGACAATTACACAATGATTTAAGCAATTTTGAAACAAAAATAGTAATAATTTAAACTTTGATAAAATATTAACAACATAACAAATAAATCATAATATTGATAACATTTACATGTATTGTGAAAAGTTTTAGTAAATTTTCAAAACCTTAAAGGTTAAAACTAATAATAATGTGAAATTGCTGAAAATGAATGATTGCAATCACTGTCCCCCACCCCCCAACTTCCCCATCTCCCTGAACCTAAGTATTTTATTAGTGTAAAAAACAAAATAATCTAAAAAAAAAAAAAACAGCGCTATTTCTAAACAGAAATAATATAATCTATTGAGTAAAATATATAACTATTTATTAATGAAAACTGAAAAAGAAAATGTTTGGATTTTTCCACCACATAATTATCTCCCTTGTCCATATAAAGCATGCTGTAATCCTTCAATGTCTCGTCTACATTTGTAAATCCCTTATAATCACAACATCTATAACATATATTGTACGACGACATAACTGATTAAATATGTAGATAGATAGGTATCATAGTGAAAGTTAATAAAGCAGGCTCTAAAAGGCAACACTGATTCTTCCATCTTTTAAACTTTCCTTCTTTAAATTAAAAGTCTGACACCGGGTCTTCTTGCGAAATAATCTAATCTCTATCCTTTTTCTTTTCCTATACAAAAGAAAAACAAAACAATGATCAATTTATGTTTCATATAACTGAGCAAGTTTATTAAACTACGTAATACACACACAAACAAAAAAAAAATTAACTGAGTTCTTAATTTTATTCTCTGTGTCCCTTTGCAGTTTGGGCAAATTTGGCAAATTTTACAGGTACATGTAATATGTGCGCTTTATTTTTTAACTCAACTGGGCATATTTTTGTAGCTGGTACAAAGTAAAGAGACTTGGGTAAGAAATTGTAGGACGTGACTTGGCAAAATTTAAAACATGTTTTAAAGGTTAAATAATAGCACCATATCAACTTTTGATGATTTTTTAAAATGGAAAAAAGTGCAAATTTGAACTTAAGAACTACAAAGGGTTAAACCACTTGTTTAAGGTTACTTGCTGAGGGTGAATTGGAGTACTAGTGTTTCAAATATGATGACAATAACTGTCACTTTTAAAAACAACACACTATGTCAGATTGCTAGGCATTCTTCACTCATTCATACTTAAAATATTTTCAAGAACAGAGATTTTAAATAGTCACAAAATAATTTCTACCTTGCTGGACAGGATGATAAGAAGTTTACGGAATATCTGAATAAAGTCCAAAAACAGGTCAACACTGTGCCTACAAATAGATAAAATATGATATAACAAGAGCTATAAATATAAATTAAGACACGTTGCAAGTTATCTGCTCATGTAATGGACAGCCCCTTCATGATGCCATCCACCACATAATCTTTAGATAAATAAATAAAAAAATATCGGTAATTTTTTTTTCAAATCAGTCTTTACCGATATTACTGTATTCTCTATTGATCTTGTAATGAAAAATAATGGTACAACAAGCTTCATCTATTATGGAAATAAAGTAAAACTTGTAGTACCCAAAGAACAAGTGACTTTGATATACATGTAGTTATTGAAACCAAACGGATGACAAAATAGTTGTGGCTAACAAGAACTGTTGGATGAACAGCATACAGCTTGCCTACACATCTAAATCGATAAAAAATAAATTTTAACACGGACACCAGCACATAGGTTCAATGACCTATGACATAAGGTGCTTAGCCCTCCGCAGCAGCTGGTCTCACTTCCCTGGTAGAAATTCGCTTGTTTAACCTAATTTGTCAGTTTTAAAGTTTTTACTTTGCTTCTGCATTGTGATTCAGACATGGATTAGTATGTTTGTTTCTGATAAGATAAAAGCCACCTAAAATGATTCCTTTTAATTCAATGTATCTGAAAAACAGCATACGAGTTACCAAACAAAGGTCTACTGTATACACACCACTGTGGTAGCTCAGTTGGTAGAGTGGTCGCTTTGCAAGTGAAAGACTGTGGGTTCAAACCCCGACAGGATCTGACCTAAGACTGTATAATACCATCAGCACAACACATAGGCAAAATTTCTGCACCTTCAACTACTTCTGGTGATGTCTTAATATCAGTGAAATATTCTTAACTGGGATATTAAACACCATTACTGAACTGAACTCTGCTGTATACGTAGTATAAATATGTTGGTCTATCTTACCAGATGTAATCATCATCTCCAAGTTTGCGTTTTTCCACAATCAGCTGAGTATCATACAAGACAAAACCACAGAATATGAATAGTCCACCATACATATAAGCCTACAATTACAAAATCATTAAATATCAGTTATACTCGTTTAAGAAATAACATTCTACTTGAGTGTATTTGGTAATGAAAGTCGGGAATAGCAAATTCAATGAACTGCAAAGGAATAACATTCTTTTTGAGTGTATTCATTAGGTATTATGAATGACAGTCAGAAACAGCAAAGTTAATGAAATACAAAGAAATAACACTCTATTTGAATGTATTCATTTAATATTATGAAAAGTCAGGAATAACAAACTGAATGAACTACATGTATAAAGAAAAATAATTTGAGTATATTTATTCAGTATGATGAATGAAAGTCAGGAATAGCCAATTGAATGAACTGCAAAGTAATAACATTCTATTTGAGTGCATTCATTTGGTATTATGAAAGAAAGTCAGGAATTGCAAAGTAAATGTAAATGCACTGCAAAGCAGTTCACATTTAATTTTCCATTTAACTCTTATTCAAAATACCAAATGAATGTTATTTCTTATATTTACAATCATAAAAATATCGCCAACACGACAGGAATGTAAAATTTTCTCTACAATAATAATAGGTTTTGACATGCATGGGATTGATGAATTAGCCTTTTTCCAAATAAGGATAGTTTGGAATGCTGATTAATCAAACAATGCATGAAATAAGATTTCCCATGACCACATTGGATAGTTAAACATTACATACTCAAGAGGTGACAGAACATGGCCCAAATCATATTCACAATTGAATGCCAGCAAAAACGAATAGGTTCATAAAAAAAAGACCAATTCCAATTATACATATATCACTTTGAAAGTTTTAATTCAGATAAGCAAATTCATTACACATTATTGATGTTTGATGATTTGCTCTGCAGAAATAAAGTCTCTGGGAAACATTACATTTAGTATTTGAAAAATGATATACATTTGAAAGACACTAAAAGTTTTCATTAGCATCTCAAGTTAAAAGTTCAAAGAGACTGGTACTTACATTCCAGATTAGTTGCGATCCGAAAAAAATATTCAGAAATCCAGCAAACATGAGCCAGGTAAGACCACTCATCAGGAATCCTGTAAAAATATATACAATAAAGTTAAATGATATCATAAACAGTAAAGTCATATGACATAAAAAATTATTCCTACTGTATATCCAGAATTGGAGGCCACATCGAAAATGCAAGAATAAAGTTGTACTTTCCAACAAACTCCCAAATATTTGTCAAACTTAATACAACAAGAGGCCCATGGGCCTTAAAGCTCACCTGTGACCTTTGAACCCATGAGCTTCATTCAAATATCAAAATGATAATTAGGCCAATATTCTAATATACATCCCTATACAAAAAGTTTATAGTTTTTGAGATAAATAATCATCTCAGTACTTGTTTGTATCTGTGATCTTGACATTTAAACTCACGCTCTTTATTCATATATCAAAATGACCACTGTGTCAGTACCAACAATATTCTAATATACATGCCTATACAAAAAGTTAATAGTTTTCAAGATATTTAACCATCACATTGTTAATACAGTTGAACTGAGGGAAGTTCACTGCCTGTTGTCTGTGATCCTTTTCTGGTAGAAATATGACACATAAGTCAGATTATGATCCAGGTTACTTTGAAAGTTCACTTTCTGATATTAACACCATGATCCCATCCTTCCATAGCATATTTCTGATGCCAAACAAGCATCGTTAGTTCATTTCCATGATGGCAATATTTGATGTATGACTTAGAATAGTTTGGGAATTCATACTCCAAATATAGATGGATCTGTTATCTTCATGGAACAGAGCAATTGCTTGAAATCCTCTACCATCCATCGATCAGCTGAAACTGGCACTGGGTGATGACTGCTACTGTCAGGGCTAGAAATAATGAAAATGTAAGAACATGATATTTGGAGGCTTAGAAATATTTGTTTTTGTGGTGTGTGCCAATTTGTGCTATCAATGTTTATGATTAACAATGGTAATAACTTATTTCCAGAGTAAAACTTATCAAGTGAAAAAGTTGCAGATTACATGAAAATCACTTCCTTACATATCTGCATTGACTCCTTGTAAAGATTGAGAGCTGCATATTCTTTTTCTATTGCTGTGGACTGGAGTCAGAAGGGCAGTGATTTCATTTATAAACAAGAGGCCCATGGGCCTTAACGTTCACCTGAGGCTAAGTTCATATCTCATGCAGAGGTTCAATGGTCAATAACATTTATTAAAGAGAACTCCTAATTTTCAGCAGTAAGGCAGAATTAAATGCAATGATTTTTGCAAATTAATCATACCTTGTCCCGAGCTTGCTACATATAATTATATAATATATAGTCTAGCTACAACACATTATTTATAAACAGCTAAAAAAGTAAAAACAAAAGTATGAAACTATGACCTTCATTTATATATCAAAATGATTGTTAGGCCATTACCTACAATATTCGAATATACATGCCTATACAAAAAGTTTATAGTTTTCGAGGTACTTAACCATTTCAGTATCCTTTCCCATCTGTAACCTTGACCTTTGAACCCATTACCTTAATCTATATATCAAAATGATTGTTAAATCAACTCCTACAATATTCTAATATACATGTCTATACAAAAAGTTTTTGAGATAATTAACCATTTCAGTATTCTTTCTCATTTGTGACCTTGACCTTTGAACCCATGACATCAATCTATATATCAAAATGATCGTTAAATCAAAACCTACAATATTCTAATATATATATGTCTATACAAAAAGTTAATAGTTTTTGAGATAATTAACTATTTCGGTATTCTTTTGCATCTGTGACCTTGACCTTTGAACCCATGACATTAATCTATATATCAAAATGATCGTTAAATCAAAACCAACCATATTCTAATATACATGTCTATACAAAAAGTTAATAGTTTTCAAGATAATTAACCATTTTGGTATTGATTTGCATCTGTGACCTTGACCTATGAACCCATGACCTTAATCTACATATCCAAATGATAGTTACATGTAAATCAATTCATACAATATTGTAATATACATGTCTATACAAAAAGTTAATAGTTTTCTAGATAATTAACCATTTCGGTATTCTTTTGCATCTGTGACCTTGACCTATGAACCCATGACCTTAATCTAC
The DNA here is from genome assembly GCA_021292105.1 of Anadara kagoshimensis. Taxonomy (NCBI): domain Eukaryota; kingdom Metazoa; phylum Mollusca; class Bivalvia; order Arcoida; family Arcidae; genus Anadara; species Anadara kagoshimensis. Next base: position 30,979,484 of record CM037870.1, on the reverse strand, counting down.
ATATCAAAATGATAGTTAAATCAATTCCTACAATATTGTAATATACATCTCTATACAAAAAGTTAATAGTTTTCTAGATAATTAACCATTTCGGTATTCTTTCACATCTGTGACCTTGACCTTTGAACCCATGACCTTTATCTATATATCAAAATGATCGTTAAATCAATTCCTTCAATACTGTAATATACATGTCTATAAAAAAGTTTATAGTTTTCGTGATAACCATTTCGCTATTGTTTTGCATCTGTGACCTTGACCTTTGAACCCATGACCTTTATTAATATATCAAAATAACCATTGTGCCATTACCTACAATATTCTAATATGTATGCCTATACAAAAAGTTAATAGTTTTGCAGAAAATCAACTATAACAGTAATAGTTGTGCATCTTTGATCTTGACCTTTGAACTCATGACCTTGATCTATGTATCAAAATGATCGTCATGTCAATACCTACAATTAACTGAAAATCCCATGCCATTATCACCTGAAATGCTTAAAAAATAGCATTTTTTATCAAAGGTCAAAAACAGGGACATGACCTTGACCTTTGGAAGAAAATAGCAAGACAAGATCAATAGTGAAAACTCCATGCAATTATCTTCAGCCGTTATTGAGTTATAACAATAAATGTCTCATTTTCAAAATTACATAATTTTACGCAAAAAACGCATAACCTATTTTTCGTTTAATTTTCATGAAAAACACAATTTTATTGTCCCCAGGTATGCTGAATCTTAATATCTAATCAAAATTTGCCTGCACCTTGTGGTTTCAGAGAAGAAGATTTTTTTGTCTTTTTGCTATTTTTAGTAACAGCGGCCATCTTGTTGGGTGTGGCCAAACCCCCAACACAATTTTGAAAGGCTGTTACCCAGGCATGATAATCGCCAAGTTTCAACAAATTTGGCTCACCAGTTTTGGAGGAGAAGATTAAAATGTAAAGTTTACACACGACGGACAGTGATAGATTGCAATAGCTCATCTGAGCCTTTGGCTCAGGTGAGCTAAAAATTAAAAAATCAGACAAGAAATATTTTGAACAAAGATGTAAAAATGACTTCAGATACTAGTGTACGATATCAAATGAATTCAGAATTTCAATGGATTTCATGTCTAGGATTTTCACAAGATTTTAATATTAAACCCACCATTTAGTGAAGCTAACAAAGCTTTGAGTGATAATGCCTTGATGAACAAAATAACTTACTCTATGTTAACTGGATCATTTAAGGTTATTAGAATATCCGTGGTAAAGTCTGGAAGTCTAAACAGTCCCATGTGTATGTTGATCTGGTTCTTGGCAGCCTCATTGTATTTAGCAATGTTTTGTTGACCTAACACATACCAGGCGCTGCTACACCTGTAAAAAGAGACAGGATGAGTTTGTGAAATATTACATCCATGGCAGCCATAAAGAAGACAAGCAAATTCAGGGAATTAGGATCCCCCGCCAGCAGGTTTTTGTTTTGTGATTTGCACTTATGTCCAAAGGGCAATAACTCCCAGGAAAATCAACTCAGGTTAGTGAGATTTTTTCAATTTTCCATTTTTTCGAAAGGTGGGGATAATAAGATTCAAGTCCAATGAAGTATAAAATAAAACATTTTAGTAGAACTGACAAGCCTGGCATAACATATACATGTGCCAAATATTTTTTTTAAAAAGTTCTGGTGTAAATAAAAAATTTCTAGGATGTAACAAAATGCTTATGAGTTTGAGAACAATATATTTTACTTTATAGGCCAGTAAATAATGAACTCATAGTAATATATAACCCTGCTTTTCCATTTTATGAAGGACCATGTTCAGGTAGTAATAATGGGCAATGTTGCAGGGGTGGATGCTTAAAACTACACCGGCATTTAAATCTTAGGTGCTAAATCAACTGGAACCTGTGCAATTTTAACCATAACTATTATAGCAATGAAATATTTTGCGTTTGTTGCAGGTAATTATGTACAAATTAATAAACAAAATACATGATACATTTAAATATTTGTTATTTAAAGCCCTGTTTCAAATGATTCTGTTATTGAGAATGTGGAGATTAAATGAGTGACTCAAATGTTAAATTTAAGTTTTTATTTTAACCCCTAAAGAATGAAAATTGCTAAATTGATCACCTAAGGTCAACTTCTAATTCGCAATTGTAAAAATTTAGGTCAAATTTAGCACAAATGCAAGCATAACTTATTATGGAATCATCTCTTCAGAAACTGACTTACTCTGCTGACATGGATAATTTATCATCGGATATCTGCTCTACACTAATTATTCTACTATCCTCTCCTTCTGCATTGTTACTGCTAGCTAGATCGTCAAAATGAGTTCTGAAAAATAAATTTTATTATATGTAATTGGAAAATTCAACTGACCCACAACCAACTGGCCTAACCTGCATTTACATGTGAATTCCTGCTGACCCTCCAAATAAAGGACTGACCCACAAGTGACCATAGAGTTTGGAGATTTGAATTCATTAACACACAAATACACCTGTAATCACTGCACATTTTAGATGATCTACATGGGTGGACCAAAATGGTGTAATGGATTAATTTTGTGTCAGTAGCAAGTGAAAAAAAACCCCATAAAATCACCAAGCGCATACTGTACCCATTTGTCTGTGAAATCACACCATAATGCACAATTTTTTAATCAAATTTTCAATTTCTTTCGAGATGGATGCACCCAGACCCACAAGCATTATGTAATGCACCAGCAATTACACAAAATACAGTTGGCAGCTCTGTTAAAAGAAGTTATATTACCAAGAACATTTTTTTTAAGTTTCATAAGTCTTTAAGTCATTTAAACACAATTTGATCTTACTTGATAGCCATTTGATCTGGTTCTTGTACCATTTCTAGTATTTCTATGATCAAACTCTGGTCAGTCTGTGAATGTGTAAACACTTCCTGGTTATCTGGTATCTGTCTTATCTGACTGAAATTATAAAAAACTCAGATATATAATATACAGTCAAACATGTCTAATGACCCAACAAATGGTGTCCCTGACTCCCAGCTCCCTCACCTGACGCTCTGGCAGTATTATATGACTGGGGGTGTGGTATGCTTGTCTGCAGCATAGCTAACACCTTAAGGTGTGCAATTGTATAAGGTAGACCATAAAACACACTTTCCTATCCTTAGAATTAATAAATCTGCCTGGTTCCAAATAGCAGAAAAGTTGCAAATGCAACAACAACATCCTTGAACTGAGCACCTCAACATGTAAGTGATAGCATCTTGACTGGGGCATAAACCATTGTTACTCCACCTACTATTCCAGAACTGACAGCCCTGATACAAGTGAAAGAATATTGACTGGGGCATAAACCATTGTTACTCCACCCTACTATCCCAGAACTGACAGTCCTGATGCAAGTGAAAGAATATTGACTGGGGCATAAACCATTGTTACTCCACCCTACTATCCCAGAACTGACAGTCCTGATGCAAGTGAAAGAATATTGACTGGGGCATAAACCATCGTTACTCCACCCTACTATCCCAGAACTGACAGTCCTGATGCAAGTGAAAGAATATTGACTGGGGCATAAACCATCGTTACTCCACCCTACTAACCCAGAACTGACAGTCTTGATGCAAGTGAAAGAATATTGACTGGGGCATAAACCATTGTTACTCCACCCTACTATCCCAGAACTGACAGTCCTGATGCAAGTGAAATAATACGGGAAATGTCCCGGCGCGAAGCGCCGGGAATTTCCCGTCTATAGGTAACATGTATGTATTATGACGTCATAGAAAATTGTGGAAAAAATCTATAGACCGTACGTCCAAATAATTTGACGCCGCGCGTGCACCACTTTTCTCACTTTTCTCAAGGCCATTGAAGGGGTCAAATCGACAGGAAGTGAGCTCCATATGGGGGAAAATCTCGCCCGTCTCGTTCATCAGAAATGAAACCAAGAAACGATTATCGTGAAAATAATTCATTGAAACAAGTAATATGGCACGCCTCACCAACAAAAGTTCGATAAAGTGCTTTAACGGTCGTTAAAGCGCTTTAACGAATTTAATGTTGCATTAGCGTCGATAACAAGCACAAAATTTCCACTATTTTTATTTAACGAACGATAAATGGATATAGATTCGATAAAGCGCTTTAACGACCGATAAAGCGATTTAACGGTCTTTAAAAATTATCGAACGGTAATGAAGAATGTGTCCGATAATTCGTTAATGCGATATGTTCGATAATTCGTTAATACGATATGTGTCATGGTTACAGATATGTAACGAGCGTTTTGATTGGCTAATCGCATGATTTACATTGATTGTCCCTGGATACCACTTCATCAACACGATAAACCTCTCTCTTTCTCTCTCTCTCTCTCTCTCTCTCTCTTTCGTCTGCTTTTAATAATATGGTAATAGTAACTTTAACGGCATTTGCATCCACATGGACCAAGCCGGTTACAAAATAATAATAATAACAACAGATACTGTAGTTTTTTGGCCCAAACATGGTTACAAAACCTGTTTTAAATATGGACGATCATTGTATCTTTCCCGCATATTCTTGTTGATTTTTTTAGTTTCGCCTGATTTAATTGACCTATTAAAATCACAAGAGTTATTAAAAACTTTGTAATAAGACAATCAATCATCGATTGGTACATTAGTGTTCAGTGTTGTCGATGTATGGTCAATTTTCGTAATCCAATCGGCTGTCATTCCAAGGTAGATCTACTCAAATGGCTTCATTACTGGATACAAAAGTCGTGGGATTTTTTTTAATCAGGAATCAACTAACAGAGAATTATGGAGGGACAAGGTAAGATTTATATGTATTAATTTATCTATATATTATTATATATTTATATTTACTAGACGAAAAGAAAGTCAGTAAGTTCGATAAGATGTAGAAATTGCAGGTATAGATCATCAGTTCATTCCATGTATTTAATTTAACTTTTATTAACTTGATACAATTTTAGTATTAGTTTATTTGTACACATATGATATTGGTTTTGTTTTGTTTTTAAATTCTGATTTCATTATTATTTTCTTCTGAAATAAAACTTTTTTTAACAATATGATAAAATATTGACTTAAAAAGTATATATTTTTTTTTATTGTTAATACATGATAGGAATTTAAAAAAGTTTATTTAAAGGTTCTTATTTAAACAAACAATTGTTTCATAACAGCATTTAATTAATCATTTTTCTTCAATGATTTTTCTTGCCGTAGTAAAAGGATAATGCATCCAGTAGCTATCATATTAACATCAGTGCATGCAAAATTTTAAAGAAATAGATAATTGAAAAGTTGCAACTGGACAAGGAACCTTAAATCTATTAATCTATTAAAAGAAAAGTACAATTGTATTTAGCATACTTGTGACCATTTCCCAGTTTTCACACTCAACCGTGCTTACCCATGTAAAAGGAAAGCATTTTTTCAAAAAAAAAATAATTTTATGATGTTCAAACTTTCCAGCCTATCTATTAGATAAATTCAAATTAATTGCCCCAAAACACAATTATGAAATAGTCAATGGTTATCAAGTCTATTGAAGTGCTGATTGGCATAATTCTGTATTATTTTCCCTTATTGAATTAATTTTATTTAAACCTTATATTTTGCTATTTTGTCATTTATTGAATTTTTTTATCTAAAGTAAAAAAATACGTAAAAATAGAAATCTTGAAATTTTTATATAACTATAGTCCAATCTGATTCTGGAATGAATTATGGGTATCCTGCAAGTTTTTTAAAATTTTGTCACTCAAAATATTCAAAAAGGTTAAAATAATTCTATATTTAAAGGACTGATAATGTAAACAGTTAAATGTTATAATGATACTATGAACCAAAACATTATAATTTTGTACACTATATTTTCCTAATACAGACGTTAAAGTCCATATGAAATGTTCTTTGATTTGTAAATAATGTTCATTTCTTTTTATTTTTTTTATCTAATAACAAACATGCACATATTCAAAAGTGTCAAGTTATTGTTGTCCACCAAGGATTGGGCTGAACCAACACTTTCTCATTGATAAGCAATTGTTTCTTTTGTTTTAGTGGCATTAACTTTAGATGTTGTTTTAAATTGACATCTCAGTAATGCTTTTGTCTTCTGTTTGTTTGTATAATGAGGTATTATTGTGTTGTTGTATTAACCATTGGTGCGTTGATGTTTGTTAGTTAGGCCATTGTTTTGTTGTGAGGACTGACAATGAGTCTATTGTTAGGTGCAAATGAATGTTACTTACTAAGTGTAAAGGACAGTTAATTAGCCTCTTAGTCAGTGGGAATGATTGTTTAACTGCCCATTGGTTTCGTGGCGCAATGTTGATAAGCTTATTGATATGTTGGATTGGCTACTATTATTTAAAAGCATCTGCTTAAACAATTCAGTAAAAAAAACTGAATACAACCTTTAGTGGACTGACTTCCTCATTTATGTTATTAACTATATTTCATAAATGGTTAAATTGTAAATATCAGAATCTTTTTGAAGAGAAATTATGAAATATTTGGTTGGCATATATCAAAGTGTATTAAAAAGCTTAATTTAAATTTCAAAATTGAATGTATAAATATTATCCCTGATTGTGAGGAAAAGCATAAGATGACATAACACCCTATATGTTCTTTAAAGGGTCATTAATATGTTTTTTTCTGGAATAGATATGATGAAAATTGTTAAAAATTAAAAAATCACATACATTGTCATGGCATATACCAAAGACAACTTGGAAAGAGGACAAATTGTACCTTTTACAACAAAATCAATTTGGATAATAAAATAGTTCAAGATATAGTTTAATACATTTATTGTGATTATTTGTCATATTTCACTATTTGTAATTAACAAATTTTGATTTTAGTGAAAGTCTGATTTGTACACTCATTCCTGTGAAACATTTCAACAAAAGTTTAAGCTTTTTAAGTGGATAAAAATACCATTTCAAGCCCTCAAGAACAAAAACTAATTATAGTAACTTCTTAGTATTTTTATATTGTTGTGTTTCATTATTAATTGTTGTGATTTGTATTATGCTTAGATATTACACAGACAAAAAATGTACAGAAAAATCTGTTACATATGTTGAAAGGCCTATTGGCTTAGTTTTATTTTCTATATATATTTAAAAAAAATTGTTATATAAATAAAGCTGTAAAGACCATTATGTATATTACCAGTGGCCTTCTATGGTTTTCAGACAGACTTATTGGACACAAATATTATGCTCCCAAAGAAAGAGCATGTAGTTAATTTGGGTTTTGTTTAGTCATATTTATCATAACTCAAAAATTTTAAACAGTATCAACATGAGGCTTCATAAAGAACAGTGCACAAGACCATTATTTTAGTTTGCGGAATTTAGGAATTATTGCTCTTTGTTATTTTTGTCCAGAGTATTAAAGATACCATAATTTCATGGATAGATTAGATCTTGATGATAAAGGCAATGCACCATTACTTTCATTTGTTGTATTCATTAAAATACAAATTATATATCTGTCATCCTTTTTTCCTTAGCAAAATTTTATTTTAACAAACATATTTGACAACTAGTTTTTATTCGGGCAGCATCCAATCGTTCTATCAATTCTCTTCTTAATCTTTACCACCAAAGGACATTTTAATAGTCACCAAATTTGTTTTAATTTGCCCCATACTTTCTGTGAAGATGATTTTTAAAATTTAGGCTTAATATACACCTTAGTATCATATTGCTTAAAAAGTACACAATACAAATAGAGAAAAAAAACATAACATAGTTCAATGCCTTTGCTCTATTTTCTATATTTCAATTTTGAACAAATTAAGTTGCAATGGAATTTATAGGTTTCTGACACTTATAGTTAATAGTGGCCATTTTGATAAGAAAAGGGGGGGGGGAATAAATTTGAAATTAACCTGAATTTTTTCTTGGGTTAAGTTGGGTTAGGTGAACTATGTCTTGGGTAAAAGTTGTCTTGGGAAAGAGTTGTCTATGTATGGTTCAAATTGTCCTGGTACAAAACCTCCTGGATACGAGCCCGAACACCATTAATTCAGCATTACTTGAGTTTTTAAATTTTAGGAAAGTCAGGTATCTTTAAAATTTTTCAGAAATAGTAAAATAAGAGAAATCAAATGGCACAAATACTCTAATAATCTACCTAATGCAGTGCAGGGCTCATTTGAGTATTATCTCCCTGTCACACTGTGGTGCTAATACTAATAAGGTCACACTAGGTTACCTCAATGTTATTATGAGTCAATGACTGACAGTGATTTTATGTGTGTGTCTACTTTATGCTAGCACAAAATTGGCACAGCTTTTTTGGGTGCTAACACACAGAGACAGCAGTTGCAGTGGTTGCTGCCCCACCAGGCCATAACTGACACTGGCTAAATCAGCAGCAAAGTGAATTGAAGTGACTGATTTGCTTAAGGTCACAAGACTGATGACACACTCCATATGGGAATCTAACTCCCGGTCTTTGTATCTGGAGTCTGATATGCTACCTATTGCACTCCATTATACTATTAAGACTGGAACCATGACTGATAAAAGTTATTTCTAGTGTAATCAGACTGAGGAATTTCCAGATAATTGACTGATTTTAGATATTTTTTTTTATAATGGAAAATCCCAGAGCTCCTCTAGTACTCGGTTTGTATCAAAAGTATTATTCTGAATGACAGGTGGGTCAATTTCGGGACTTTTTAAATGCAAATTTCAGATTTTTTGCTGCATCAATATTATTTCATGCTTGAGCATATGACTACTGCACTTTATATAATATTTTGGTGTGAATATTCATGTGTTTAATAATATTACTTTTAAATGAAATATAGGTGTAAATGCCGCAGAAATATCCAAAAGTTCCACAATTTTTCTAAAAGTTAGGCCCCCTCAATCTAATGTTATTCTAATCCTAACTGCACCACCATTAAATTGCCCATTCCACCACAAAATTACTTAATTCCATATATGTTATTTACTAAAGAGAGGAAGCATTTTTAATTTACTTTAGATGAGAGATAACAATCATTTTTTACCAAGTTTAGAGCATTCTGTGAGAATTAGAACATAAAAAATAAAATCCTCCTGCACTTCCAATTTTAATCCAACATGGATAAGAATCTACATATTAAGTTGAAGGGACCTTATTTGGATAGATTACAACATTCTGTTGAAAATATTTGAGCTATTTCAAGTATATAAATGAAAGGAGTCTTTGGTATTATACAAGGTCACAGTGACCTAAAAATCTTTTATACACATTTTTCAAGAACCATTTTTCAAGAACTACAACACATATAAGCTCATTAGCACATTTCTTGCAAACCTGGTTAACATTTACCTTCAAAGTCATAGTGACCTAAACAGTAAAAGCTGTACATGTTTTTGCCATAAAACAAAATGCCTAGAACATTAGAGCATCATGCTTCTCAGCTTAGTCTCATACAGCATGACTAGCCAAGCCTCAGATCACTGGTTCAATCCCAGTCTTGTCCTGCATTTTTTCTCCTTCTATAGTTTATTGGCCAGTGTGGCCATTGAAAGTGATGGACAGGCATCTAGGATGATGTTAAAAGTCCATCTAAGGGTATGGGTGATAATTTCAAAATAGCGTAGAAAACTAAAACAATTACAGGGAGATTATATATGTATAGCAATCTGGGTAGCTCAGATGGTAGAGTACTTGCTTGCCTATGGTTTGGGAGGTCCCGGGTTTGATTTCCAGTCCCACCCTGCATTTTTACCCCTTCCTGTTAGTTTTGTAATCAGTATGGCCCTCACAGATGATGGACACAGGCATCCACAGGCATCAGTGATGTTAAATGTCAATCCAAGGGTATGGGTGAGATTTCCCAAATGGTGTGGGATACTTAAAAAAACAGGGGATGAATGTAGCCATCTGGGTAGCTCAGTTGGTAGAGAACTCAACTTTAGTGCTGGAGGTTCCGGGTTTAATCCCTAGTCCAACCCTGCATTTTACCCTTTCTTGTTGCACTGAATGTATGAAATGTACAAGTTATGAAGTCTCATTTAGTAATATTTTTTCCTTGATAAGATTTGAAACTGGCTGTGGTGCCAAAAGAAAAAAGTGTTAGAGGGGATTTTAAATTTTGACACACAGATATTAAGCATGTTCTCATGTGAGTGATTGGTTGGTTGGAATGTTGTTTAACATCACTACAGCAATTTTTCAGCTATTCTCGAGGAGAGCAAGTTTATTAATCTCTAAGAATTAATCTAAAAACAAGTTCATGTATGCGTTAGATGTGCAAGTGTGTTTATGGTCTGCCTTGTAATAGCGCACACTCAGGGCATCTTTTTGGTAAGGTGCTAGTTCACCGAGTCAATATGCCGCAGACAAGCATTCCATTCCCCCAGGCACATTATCCTGGTACAGGGTGAACCTGTCGATACTCTATCCTCTTTATATAGAGCGCCAGGTGAGGAAGCAGTATCTCAAATTTTAAAGTCTTAATTATGATCCGGCTGGGGTTCGAACCCACTACCTTCTGCTCTCGAGGCAAACGCTTTACCACTGAGCCACCGAGGTGGTCATGTGAGTGATGTTAGGCCCATGTTGTAATTGTGAGATAAGGTAGAGTTGTAAATGTCGAGAGATAATATCATACCATATATAATTAGACGACAAGTATATAAATAAGTATATAAGTAATTGTGTATATATGTATTAGGAAGGAGAGAAGAAACAACTTTCAAACTGAGTGTTCAGAATCCCAATCTTCTGTAATCATCAGGCTACTTTTGCCATAGTGTATATCTATAGCTTCATATGATAGTATGTACATGTACACTGTACTACAGAATAAGGAATGTTCCTACTGTCTCATCAATGAGATACCTTTTAGGAAAATCTGTGATCTTTTACATTGGGCAGCCCATATTTGATTCCCTAGGAAGGTTGGGATTTTTATTTACATTGTTAATGTAACTTCAGAGTATGTCTCTGTTCATTTTAATAAAGGAATCTCTAAGAATATGAAAAACACTTTTATTCTCATACAAAATGAAAGTTATTAAAAAGTATAAATGGTTATATATCCTAATTAACATTAGGTGTTTTCATTTATCAGGTTTTCAGTAGATTTAACCTTACTGTCATAAGTCTTATTTAATTCATAATATTTTTAATTTTCCAAAGATTATTTAAATTAGCAGATGACATTGTTTAATTGTCTTTTACCTCTGTGACAGGAGGGAGAAATCATCTGAAATAAATCTGCTTTTTAGCATGTGCCTAATCTGAGAAAGGATCAAATCATGGTTTCCTACTAATAAACCAGCATGTTATGATCCATACCAGAATGTTTGACAGTAAACTGTACTCTTATATCCACTAATTCCACGACTGTTCCAGTTTCCCCTAAAGCTCACCTGTCCTAAAATTGAAGCAATTTCTGACATTTGTCATTTTCTGTTCTGAAATGTACTTGCTTAACTTTATACAGGAACCACTTAACCTGATACCTACAATGATTACTCATTTAAGATTATTTAGTTTAAATAAATCATGGCTGAAGAAGTTAAATTAGAATAAAGATTGAACTTTCCACACAAAATTATGCCTACAATAAACATTGGGAATATTAAATTAAGTTAAATAATGCTCTCATCACATCCCCTACTGAAATGGTTCACCATCCTTTATCTGCCATGTGTTGAGTATTAACATTTTACATTTTAATCATCTCCTCTAAAACTACCCAACCAAATTTGATGAAACTTTGTGTTTACCATGACTTGGTAAAGGGTTTCAGATTTGCAAAAGGGGGATAGTGAAAATCTTCTCTTCTGATATTTCATGTGTAGCATACTTAGGACATATGGATTCAGATTTGCACAAATCTTAGCTGTGGGTCTTCAAATGAGAAAATGGCAGGATTAACTCATGAAAATTTAAAATAAGTACATTTTGCCAAAATATCTTAACATCTGTTCAGTTTTTATCAAGGCATGTATAATAGAAAATTGTAGATATTGACATGACAATCAATTTAATGCATAGATCAAGGCCATGGGTTCAAAGGTCATTATCACAGATGCATAAGTATAATTATCTGCAAAACATAAAATTTTGGTATATGCATGTATATTAGAATTTGAAGGTATTGAAATTATGGTCATTTTGATACATAGATCAAGGTCAAGGGTTCAAAGGTCAAGGTCATAGATGCACAAGTATATTAAAATGGTTAATTATCTTCAAACCTATTACCTTTTTGTATAGGCATGTATCTAAAAATGTTGTATTTATTGACATGATGATCATTTTAAGGCATAGATCAAGGTCATGGGTTCAAAGGTCAAGGTCATACAATTATAAGAATACCAAAACTAATAATTACCGGCAAAACCATGAACTTTTAATATGGGCATGTATATAACAATATATATTGTAGGTATAAATTTAAAAAATGTCCAGGTCATTGGTTCAAAGTGAAAGATGATGTTTACAAATACATATGTTGATGGCTCATGTAAATAGTTTACTATTGCATGGGATATGGGATGTAAGTTATCCCCAGGTGAGAGTCAAGGCACATGGGCCTCTTGTTCCCAATCACTTTGGCTTAGCCTTTTTTTCAAATATTTTTTATAAAAATATGATGATGATAGTCTGTGGATGACATTGTAATGACTGTAATGCAAAATATTGAACTTAAATACTGCAAATGATGTTATTTTCGCAATGTGGAAATTTTCGCTATTTTCACAAATTAAAAAAAAAACGAAAATTACTCCTCGTGAAAATTCAGCAAAACCCAAGTACATTGTTGCATGCAACTAGTCTTATCTCATCAGAAGCGTAAAGACTACATTTGCCGTTCTCATATAAATAATCCAGTATTTTGTTATATTTAAAAATGCCTCGCTAAATACAATTTAATTCATCATGTTTCAAATTATCTACAAATAATGATTTACCACCAGTAGGTCTATATACAACATGATTATTCGGGCCATTAATGTCTATGTATATACAACACATGATCAGAATCTGCAACATCGCCAAAATTTTTTATTACCCCCACACAAAATGTCAAGTTTCTGATTTTGCGAAAATTTCCACTTGCGAAAATATTCCAAAGAAATGCAAAACAGTTTTGATTGAATTACCTTATGATAAACATTATAAAAAAAAATAAAGATAAAGATTTTAAATAAATATGTAAAGTAACAACAATAAGACTTGGGGTGCAATAGAAAATGCATGAAAAATGCAGGAGAAAATCAACAAAAAAATTCAATATTAACTTAGATGGCAAGGAATGGATCGAAATTAAGTAATTTCCTTTTAAAATTACTGATGATACCATATTACATTTCTTGCAATTCAAAATAAATCACGATATAATTTTCACAGATGATAAGCTCTATAGATGTAAATTATCTAATACGGAATTATCTATTTTTGTTTCGAAAATTAAGCCGTGTTAAATGTTTTGTTGTAAGATCAGATTGGTATGATTGTTCAGATGAATTGGACAAAATGTAATATTAAAGTAAGCACGAATGCAGAAAATTTTTGTTATTGGTTCGCACAACCACAAGCAAAATGATATAGGAAATATTTGCTTCTTGTTAATTAAAATGCAAATCTGAAAGGAGTAATAAACTACAACGTTACATTGCAAAAGATTAAGATGCATTGAAATTTGATCCTGATTTTGCTTCACAATTATAGCTTTAATTATAATTACAAAATCAAATAGAATGAGACAAAACTTGGACAGAAATACAAAAATTTATTAATAACTGAGTGTGGAAATGTGTACTGAAGTGAGAGTGGGTTAGACTTAGAATTTATGATTGTCATATTTTTTACTACTTTTGTTTGGTCTAAGGGAAATAACTCGCTCTGTAATGTCACAGGTTAGTGGGTTGTCACCCTTTCAACTTGTGTTCCAATATATTACCAATAATGATAAAATATTGTTAAGATTTCCTGTTGTTACCTCATCATGCTTCTCAGCTTAGTTAGCATAATTATTCTAATACTGACAGAAAATTTGGTAGGAAAGATCCTTGAATTTCATTGTCAATAGTTCAGCTGCCCTATGATAGTCTAATATTTAACTTTTTGTATAAATTTTATAGATTACAACTCTGATGATGACTTTTTACCAGATCCACTTCAACAAATGAGTAACCGATTTGAAGAAGCTATTGCAAATCTTGGTTCTTTAAGGAATTTTGTTAGACCTGCAAAGAGATCCAGAACTAGTGCAAGTCAAAAGCCAGGCCGTAGACCATCTGTCGTCAGAATGAAATTTTATCTACTTCCTGATGGGTCAGAACTGCCAAAATTCACTAAAAAAGATGCATTGATACAGACACACCAGAATCATGGTTTTGGTATGTAATTTTTTTTTTTTTTTTTTTTTTTTTTTTTCATTTTTTGTATTTGAATTAAAAAGGATGGGGATTGTGAATTTTATTTGCAATGAATTAACACCAGTTTAAGGTTTAGCAAATGCTGGTTGGATGGTAGCTATATATAGAAGTAACAAAATACATGAAGTTAGTATATTGGTCTATAGTCTTTATTTCTCAATTTATTAGGACTAAATTTGATATATTGAGGGCGCGGTGGCCTAATGGATAAGACGTCAGTCTTCAAATCCAGGGTCTCTCACCGCTGTGAGTTCGAGTCCCGCTCGGACCACATGTGGGAAAGTGAATTTTCCTTACCGTTGGCCTTTACTGATTCACCTGGTATCAGTATAATGGACTGGGGGAGTGGTACGCTTGTCTGCGGCGTACTGACTCTGTGAGCTAGCACGGTAAAGTCGCCCTGAGTGCGCGCTAGTACAAGGCAGACCATACAACACACTAGCACTTCACATGCATACACAAATTGTTCATAGATTAATCCATAGAGATTAATTAAATAGTTCTCGTCGCGAATAGCTGAAAAATTGCTGATGCGACGTTAAGCAACATTCAACTAACTAACTAACTAACTAAATTTGATATATATACGATGCATATTGACATTCAGAGATCATTTTGAAACACTATAAATCCTGTTATCATAATGGTCATTTTTCGTGAAGGTACTTTTATGCATATTAAACATGTTAAAGTTGCATGAATCAATGTCATGTTTTTACAGCTTTTGCCATCTTGGATAAGGGTAACAATTGTCACTGACCTGGATAAAATTATTTTTAAATGAATATATATGTTTGTGTTTGTGTTTCCTTGTGATTCAATATATTAAGCTACTTCAACTTGATTAAAATATTCTCATTTTTCCCCAAATTTTAAAATTGTAATGTGTGTGTGTGTGTGTGTGTGTGTGTGTGTGTGTGTGTGTGCGCGAGCGAGCAAGAGATTTTGGATATAACTTTATAGAGAGGTTTCCTTATTGTATATTAGACGATGTTTAGACACCCCCAATTGGATTCAAAACAAAAGTAAAACATTATAAGTGTTTTATTTTTAAAAATAAAATAAATTTCTTTCCCATCACATAATTATTATCAATTCTGGGTATAGATCTACTAATATCTTAATGTCTATTTTTAGTAAATACATTACTGCATTACAGCTATTTTAAATTTTTAGGTTATCCTGCTGCCTATTATGATGACTTTAATGGTAAAACCCACCCTATTCCACTCACAATGGCAGAAGAAGAATTACGTGAACAGATTAGAAGTCTTTATCAAAAGCTTGCAGATAAAACTTTCAGCCTGTATACATTGGACAATAACAGAAAACTTCATCTTGCCCCTTTTAAACCTGCATATTTTAAAGATGTAAAATATCAAGGAAGAATAATAATAAAAATAAATGTAAGTATTAAATATTTTCCATCTAGCAACTAGCAGCAAGTAATAGTTGTCTAAATAAAATTGGGTTTTATTTGCAAGACTTGCAATTTCTAAGATAAGATTAAAAGAGTACTACACATGTGACAGTGTTAGATAGATCGATATATCGGACGGGGATGAATAATTTTGAAAAATATTGATGCAAGTTTGAAATATCTCAGTCTCATACTTTCACTGGTGTAGGTGTTATTTTTGTCACACCTTTACCATGAAAAATCTCTATTTGTAAACAAATATAAGCACAAAAAGTTCTGGTCTGTTGGCATCAAGCTAATGATGCTCCGTAAATAAGTTTGGATGACATTCTTATGTAAAATGATTATGACAACATTAATTCTAACTCATTAATTTTACCAATGATTACATGTCAGTGAAGTACAAATATTTCAGGAACAATTTTGAGTAGCCTGTCCACCAAGGCAAGCCAAGAAAATCTAGCACTGGTAAAATTGAGGATTTCTTTGTCTCGGGTGTGAGAAAATATGTATATTTTACATTGTTGATTTATCTTGTGCTTTTACAGAAACTGTGTAATACATAACAAATTTTTAGAAATTGAAACATTACTAATTTGTAGTGTTATTTGCCTTACAGTAATGGGTTAATATAATATAGCTGTATTCAAACTAATAAAAGAAAAGCTTGATTGCAAAAATTGTTAGCATAGTAAGATTTATGTACATATGAGATTACCAATAAAGTAGTTTCTTCTGAAATTCAAGGTTGTGAATTTGTAAAGTAAAGCCCTTTCAACTTAATTCATAGATTCTCATCACCATCTTCAACCATAAATCCCCCTCCCCCCATTTATTTTAATTTCCTAAAAAGTGAGAGAGGGTTATCTGTTTTTGTTTTTATTTTAATCCAGCAAGGTCTATTTTGGATTTCTAGAGGAGGTTTAGACACTCTCGAAACTGATTCAAAACAAATTGATACATCAGAAGCATATATGTATTACACAAGCTGATGGCAGTGTTTATAAACAAGGACAAATCTAAACAATGTATACAGGTTAAAATCACATCTCATTTATTTAGTATAGTATCCGTAATATTAAAATGGACTAACTCTAAACATTGCCATCAGGTTGTGCATGACATATACAACAGTTGTCATCATGTTTATTTTTAATTTTTAGAATTAAAAAATAAAAATAAATCTTCCCTTCCTACCCATAGTTTTTATCCAACCTAGATGAAAATCTATTAATTAAGTTAAAGGGGGTAACAATCTTTCTGTTATAAAAGTAAGTTTGCAACAACTTAAAATAATTTGTGGTTGGAGCAGTATTGTGAATGGTCATTATAAATTTGTATTTACCAGTACACTTTTTGACATACCGTAATATAGCAGGTATTATACTGCCGTCACAGTGTACCTTGTCCAGAATATGTGTATTTTTAGCCCTTAATGTGTGAAGTTTCTTTGAAAGGGTGATATCTTGATCAAGCATATTTGTTTTATTATGTTATCATGGTTTAAAGTGTTTGATTTCTTTTAATTGGTAATTTTAATTTTCATTTATTTTTATTATATTTAAAGGAATCCCCAAATGAAGAACCTACAGAATCGAGACATCCACCAGCAATAATGACAGACCTGTCACAGCCTGTACCAATATTTGCAGAATCCTTGTCTAGACCACAAACTTCATTCATCAATGGAACTAGAAATGGAACATCAACCTTGCAAGAGCACCTGGATGATTTAGCTGCTTTGGTATGTATATATTTTATTGCAGTATTTGTAGTATATGGCCTCATTGGTGACATTCATAGGCATACAATAAAATTATTGATGATAAATGGAAAGTATGTTTAAAGAAAGTTCTGCTTTATTCATATCAATTTAGGAAATATTTTCTATTTAATGTTAAATTTTTGTGATTACTGTTGTTTCTACTGTTTTCCTAAAATCTTAACAGATACATGTAGAGGTTGTTAGGAATAATCGAAGTAACTCAATCCAGTTTAGTAAATAATTGTTTCATTACTATGCACATTTCGAAAAATGACAAAACACAAAATATTTTTTATATATTCAACTATTAATTTACATACTACACATGTATAGCCATTAAAATCCTGTCTGATATGGTAATTTAAATTTTTTTTTTTTTTTGGACAGGAAAACAGAATTGATGAACCTACACCATCTTCATCTAGACTTGAAACATTTAGTTCCCCTTCCATCCACCAATCTACAGTATCAACAAATGCATTGCCACAACATGTGTCAACAACTATTCCAGATACTTCACCTAGACCACAAGCATCCACCAGTGACAGTACTTTTAATAGATATGGGACACCAGCCAGACACCCCAACCCTGAAACTGAAGATTGGGTTCCTTTAAACACTCCAGGGGTATGTATATAAAACTGCTTGATTTTGTTTATTACATTGTGGTATAACATAGAATGGAATAGCATTGGCAAATAAACCAAAGTCTAAAAGTTTAAGGTAATGAAAACTGTATGCTTGAAAATCAAATTCTCGCAATGTTGTACAGGGTTCATAAAGAACATGAAAAGGTTATGGTCAAGTTACAAGAGATTGTGTGTTTGAAAAAAAGTATTCTGTAACCTGTATGCTGAATGTTTAAAATTGTGTCTGCAGCATAACTAGTAGTTGATTTAAAGCAATCTCATGAAATATCACACAAATGATCTCTTTAGCCCAAGAATGTGTTGTTATCTTTAACCAAAGTTATATCTGAAATGTCAAAGTCACAGACTGTATTTTCTCATGTATTCTAACCCCTTTTTCACACAAAAAAAGTAAATTTTGTGGTACCAGCAGATAACCTACACCAAATTTTATCTGCACTAACTTGTATATATCCAAAACTTAAAATCTGAGATATGGGGTGTGACTTTGCAAGTTACATTCAAGAGTCTGTTCTAGTTGTATTTAATCTGCATTTAAAAATATTTACTGATAATGTTAAGATATAAATTTTGAGAAAAAAAGGCAATGTTATAATCTATAAGAAATTGATTTTTCTGGATATTGTTGAAATAGGTGTAAAATTGGGACAATGTATCTACTAAATATCAAAATTGGTAAAACTTAAAACAATAAACAATTTCCATTTCCAATTTTTTATTCTATTACAGTGTCTACAAATCAATGTGACCTTCCATTTTATTCTAAATTGGGAATTGGGGCCAAAATAGCAAGGGTAAAATCCCTGTTATTTGAGTTAATCATTTTCTATAGTAGTATAATATAAATTTTCCATCATAGTTATTGTAGTAGATATTTGTCATCAGTTGATAACAAAAGCATGTTTATCATTTGTTATTGACTTTCTTTCAGGACATGCATGTTAATAGACGTGTGTTAATGATGCAGCAAGATGTAGAGTTTGCCACATCTCTTGCAATTGACAGAGATAAGGTAATGCTGAATTATATCATAATAATGGGTACGGGATAATCAGTAAATCTTTGACTGTTGACTATACAGTCTAGTCAATTTATGAAAATTAGCATTAAACGTGAAAGTTTTTGTAACAGAAAATTGTTTTATGTGATTGTTTTCAGGTATGGTGTTTTTAATTCACCATAAAACAATCTACTAATTTTAATTCATTGAAATTGGGGTTTTGACAACTGCAGTTACCATTAGCATTTTTCTGTAGCAAAGGAAGATAACTGTGTATTGTGATCCTAGATTTTACACAATTTTTTTTTAAAAAGTTTTCTTTGCTATCATATGAAGAACAACCTAGAAAATAGATGGAAATTTATACTTAAACTAATAAATTATTTACGACAATCTATTATAGAATGTAAATATAAATGAAATGTAAAAATTTAATTATTTTGTTAAAAGAATGCATGCAAAATGCTGAATAAGGGCATATTAAAGATCCAGACAAAAGAAATATTATATATTATATAAGTATATGTCAGGTTAAAAAACAACTTTTCTATATTTTGTTACTCGTTATTATTATTTTATTATTTATTTATTATTTTCATTATTCTGCTATTTAATTCCTCATTACTATAGAAACATTTGATTGTGACAGACTAAAGATAAAATGCAACTATATAAAAATGGGCTGATGATTTAACTTTAAGTAGAATAAGAAATGTTGAAAATGCATATGAAAACAATATTGATTAATTCCAGGTTCTGTGCTTTACATTTTGTTCAAATAGCAAACAACATATGATAATATGTTAAAACTCCACCTGTTTTACAAGAGTTATCTCCCTTGTCTATAGAAATCCCCATAAGAAACTCCTCAAAATCTGTTTTCCCCTTGTCAGATTTTTGTAGACATTTTACTATAATCATTTCATGTATTTTGGAGCATATTATTAACAAAATATATTCTGTTGCAATTAGTTTGAGATCAAACTGTAGATTGTCTAGACTTATATTAGACACTACATTAGAAGTGAAACTTGGGCATTAAATTCCAACCCAAATGTGTCTTGTTTTACTGTGGAAGACTCGTGCATAAATTTGGTTGGTTGACAATATAAGTAAAAATTTTTTTTATGATTTTTACAGTCTATTTGAAACCTTGTCTTGACCAAAAAAATTAAGAATTTCTGCAGACATCACTACACTTAGTGTAATGTAATAAGTGTCTTCAAAGTATATCTAACAATCTCAAGCCCCTGAAAGTTACACATATTTATATAATAAGCTAATGCCAATTCAAAATATTGTCATGTCTGCATCTGCGTTGCTGTTGGTTAACTTTGGATGCAAATTTGAATGTTGAATCATGTTAAACATTTATCATTTAAGGTCATAGGAATGAATATGGGCAACCTAAGACTGGGTTTTATTTTCTGCCTATAAGGGGCCGAAGTTAAGCTATTTTCATTGCAACTTCATCTGGTTGAATTAATGTTTGCCAATTTGCTTATATATGTTGATCCATGATAAATAATTAAAATTTGGTTTATAAACCTAAATATGGCCAACAGTTTTCTTTACAGTTTTTTTTTTTTTTTGGGTTAAGTTTATATTTTTGTCAATGACATGACAGACATCAGACATTTAGAATTTAGTGTATAAACATAAATATGGGCCAATCGGGGCATCAGGTTTTACTTAATAGTGTGATTTTATTTATATTGAGACAGTCTATTCTAGTAAAAGCAAAATGTAATAACCATTTATTTGTAGCAGTCTTGCCCAATAAATATTTGTAAACATTATCTTAAATACTTAGAAAGATAGTAAGATATGTTTCTAATCAGGTTTATACTACATTAAATCCCCATCTTCTTAAGAGTCTGCTGCATCCATTAAGTTTTGCTTGTGATACTGTGCATTGAGAATAACAATTTTTGTCCACTCATTATAATTCTTTACTTTTTAAAATTTAAAAATAGGATATTGCAAGACATGAATCTAGACTGCGAAGAGTGTTACAAAGAAATGAAAGGCGGCGACTAAGAGAATTGTCCAAAGCACGAAAAGAGGAGGTATTATACCTGAAAAACTTATTATCAATTTGTAAACAATAAGAAGGATTAGTGATTGTAAAGTCTCCAAAACAAATATTTTAAGCATTTGAAAATACAGTAGAACTTTGATAACTTTCTATATAAAGTATAAAACTCAATTACTCGAATTTCTTAGACAAAATTCAAAATTTTATTAAAAAAATAATTACCTTCTGAAACTTAAGATGTATCCTTTTATAATGACTCATATCAATTAGCAGATCAAAGATCTGTGTAGTGGAATAATCAATCACAACATAGGTATAAACTGCATTCAAGCTATAATTGTGAAATAGGATTTATTCATTTATTCTGTGTAATAGTTTATCAACAAGCAAAATTTTATGTATCTGACCCAAAGAAATGAAGTCTCAATATGGTGAAGTTTCTTATCAACTCTGAAAACCTATACACCCAAATAATTCAAATTCATCTGACTGGCGTCCTGTCAACATTAAGTTATCAAAATTCTACTGTATTGTAGGCTATGCGATTGTGAGTTTATCTGCATTTAGAATTGGAGGAATTTACTTTGTTTATTTATCCACACTGCATTGAAAAAAGGTTTTCGTCTGTGCTATCTGTTGATTAAACATCATTGTTTAACTTCATTAACAGTTCTGTACGAGGAAGTAGTATTTGAACAGGAAAAATGGGGTCAGATTATCCCAAACTTTGTATGCAGGCAGTTGTTGTAGATTCAGACTCATCTACAGAAAAAAAGTGAAAATTAGTTTTGTCCATCAGAATACTTGCATATATGTCCAGACTGTCACACTTGTTTCTAAATTTACCTTAAACATTACTAGGATAGATATCAAGGCTAGTGTTAACAATAAAAATGAATTTACAGATCAACTTATGATATATTTTTTACAATGACTTGTATTCTCAATTTATAGTTAATTGTATTTCTGATGAGTTTAGAATTTCCAATTATTTATTACATTTAATTAGGTCTTTTAACTTAATTCATAGACTCTAATCCCCACCCACCCCACCATAAAATTGCCTGTCCCAATTTATTTTATTTCCTAAAAATGAGAAAGAGTTGATTAATTTACACATGTCTTTTTCATTCAGAAAGGTCCATTTCATTTTTTTATTTATTTATTTATTTTTTTTTTTTTGACAGAAGGTTAATATTAATCTCAAACCAATTCAAAACAAAGTGATACACTTTAAGTGAAAAACAGTTTTCATCATGTTTATTTTTTAATTTTGTGAATAAAAAATAAAATCCTCCAGCCATACCTATAATTTGATTCAACCTGGATGAGAATCTACTAATTAGGTTGAAGTGGCCTTACTGTTACAAGTAGTTTTAGTGTATCAGGTTTTCCATATTGTGATGATTTATGTATCTTATATTATTTTTGTATTTTTTAGACAATGACTGAAATTATTGACATAGTAACTGATTTACGTGTGAATGGACACCAAGAAGATAATGTTTCTTTAGCCCTAATCTTCAAATCAAAGCAAGAAAGACGCACCATTAATAAAAAAACCAGAAGTGATGTAAGTACATGAATATTTTTTAGTTTTTTTTTTTAAAAAAATATTAAACTAGTATTAAAGAAATAAACAAGATGAAAGGATTAAGTAAATTACATGTTATTTTGTTTAATCATTTGATGACTGCACAAATACTACTAGTTATGTTGACAACTCATAGTGAAGAACTTTACTACTATGGTGTAATTCCACATTAGGTATAGTCCTTGGGAAATGTTGTCATTGTTGAAGGTGGCAATTTTTTATTGTCATAGGATACCAAATAGACAATGGCATAGATGTAAAAAATATGTTCAAAAGTATGAAAATATAGGATTTAATACCAAGTTGAATAAAATTTATCTCTTTTTATAAGACAATTTTTATTGGACATTATTGTCTGGAAAGCTTTGATATTTTATCATTTTGGTGTTAAATAGTTCTAATGTCCCTGTGAACTAAGACAAATTTATAAGTTATTCTTTCTAACAGGATCAGTGAGTGAGTAAATGTGTTTAACATCCCAGTCATTCATGTGAAAATTTTCATGCAATATGCACAAAAACAGACACATATTCATTTTGTAAAACAAATCTTCCCAAAAGGTATTAATCTCTTTAATAATAGATTTTCCAAATTTTAAAAAAAAAATTTTATAGCCTGAAAATTGTAGGAAAAGTTTTTCAATATCAATCGTAAATGAAAATATAATTGCCACTTATAAATCATGTATGATCTTCTGGAACCATAGTTGTGACTTCTACAACCCAATGCAATTTGGTACATACCATTATGGGTTCCAGAATTAAATTTTACTCTTTTCTCTATTTTTCAGCATTTGCATATGTATGTAGAATCGACATTTTGTTTAAATGAAGTGAAATTGATGATTGGTTCTGAGGTACTTCCACGTAGCAAGCAGACAATTGATGCAGTTGGTATAACAAGTAACACTCGTCTTACTGTAGAAGAAATATATTTAGAGGTATACACCGTTATTGATAATATTTTGATTTTACACTAAATTTATACTATAGACTATGCAAATAAAGTAAAATTCCAGTCATATTGAAATTCTTCTCCCCAACTTTTTGCCAATGCTAATTTGCCGATAGATTTACAGTTCAAAATAAAGAAGATGGACTCTCGTTGATATGTGCGATATGCAATTGAGTGGATTTGACTGAACAGACTATCGTTGGGGACTCGCCATAAAAATTCAGTTCCCCTGTATAACGCACCCCCGAAATGACTAGAATTTTTATTTTAAAAAAACTGTGTGGTATACACCATAATTTACGGTCTTAGTATTTCTCTTGGTCATGATATTTAATTTCATAAAGTTTTACCAGTCAAGATACTTTATAATATATATACTGTATATACTTTCCAATTGTACCAAATATTGGACTTTGTTATTTTGACCATGTATGCCAAATGCCAAAGTCTCAGATGAGCTGACACATTGATCAGTGCACCCTAATGACCCTACTGCACACTTTTTTTGGTATTGCAACATGAGCAGAATTGTAGGTTTAAATGAAAATTTTAGCATAAAACTCTAATATTTATCCATTTCCATTTAAAGAAACCAAATCAAAAAAAAAATGCTAACAGGCCTTTTCTGACTGATGTCAGTTTATAATATCAATAATTTCGTATTTATTTTTTAATAAATGATGATACAGTTTTATGCTCCTGCTTTACAGTACATTTCAGTACTTTGATTTCATATTGACACAGTTTTTAGCTCACCTTAGCACAAAGGTTTTATCAAATCTACCTTAAACCTACTTAAAGAATTGACAATTAAATGCTAGGGTCAAGTTTGTATATGGATCATGTCAGGTCAATAAGTAGGTCATGGGTCAGATTATAGAAAACCTTTTTAACTCTCTTGAAGTCCTAATTTTAGTCCTGTCTTCATCAAACTTGCTAAGAATGATCATCTAGACAAAAGCTAGCTCAAGTTCATATATGAGTCATTTAGGGTCAATAAGTAGGTCAAGAGGTAAAATTATAGAAAAACATTATTAATACTCTTGAAGCCCTAATTTTAGTCCAATCTTCATCAATATTGCTCAAAATGATCCTTTTTACACAAGCTAGCTCAAGTTTGTATCCTCTTGACAAAAGGTTGCTCAGATTCGTATATGGGTTATGTCAGGTCAGTAAGTAGGTCATGAGGTTAAATTATAGAAAAACCTTATTAACAATTTTAAAGCACCAATTTTAGTCTAATCTTCTTTAAAATGATTTTCTTGACAAAAGCTAGCTCAAGTTCATATATGGGCCATGATGGTCAGTAAGTATGTCATATTAAAGACTTCAACAAACTTGCTCACAGTGATCCTCTTGATAAAAGTTAGGCCAAGTCTGTATATGGCTCATCTTGGGTCAGTAAGTTGGCTACTTAGTCACCATACCCTAACTCCTTGCAAATAATTCTCGGGTGAGCTCCTGGGGCCTTCATGGCCCTCTTGTTCTCATATTTGCCCTGTTTTGTTAAATTATTTGAGAGGTAGATTTTAAGTATTATGTATTATATTAATAACACAAAATAGTAATAATTATTTTTTTCTTAATAAAGAAAAAAAAATTTAGATATTGCATAGTCATTCAAAGTAACCAGGTTTGAATTTTCATTTTCTTAACATCTATAATGCCCAGAATTTGGTGGAGTAAAGTTCATTAATCTTCATGACTACCATTGATTGAAACCTTGTTTTATTACCAAACCAGTATTACCCTGTATTTTCTAAAGTGTCTATATAACCATTTGGAATTAAGGTATAAATTGTGTGGTGTATGAGATAGAGAATAATATGTTAATTAGTCATCAGAACAAGAGAGAGTGTTTTGTTAAATTGGACATAAATACTGGTATATAGAATAAGAGCTATATTGCCTTTTAACTTGGGACTTGTTTAGACAGGACTTTTATGGCTAATTTTTATTTATATTTATTTTGTAGGATTCTGACTCTGAAACTGAAGAAGATATAGAAGATATAGCAGAAGATGAAACCTTACCATTATCTAATACAACACATCTCACTGGTAAACATTTTAATATATTTAGATTAGAGAAATATTCATTAGGAATTACTACCGTGTCTTTTTACCATGGAGAATGCTTAATGAAAACTTTATACATTTATGGTTTTCAATGAAACAAGGATTAAACTTTTACTTACATGAGCCGAGTCTTTCCTAAAAATTTTGCATTGGTCAAAGTCCTTGTTTGAATTTTCTCGTCATCCATTAAAATCAAGTTTGGGTGGGTGTTTACAATGGTAAATTTTTCAGGTGTTGTTACCAGAATTGATGTCACAGCACTTACTATATGCATATATCGAAACGTTGAAGTTTTTGAAGTGGTTTTGCCAGTTTGTGAAAAAAATACCACTGTAAACATCAATTCACAGTAAAAAATGAATGCATATCAAGAGAATTTAATGGAGAAGATTATAACAAAACCTGAATTTTTAGGAACAACTTGGGTAAATAAAAATATTTACCTCAGTACTATTGAAAATCTGCCAAAAATTTTCATTTAGGCATTCTTCCAGACATGGACAGTAGTATACAGAGTTGTTTACCTTTATTACACCTTTTAGCTCACCTGAGCAAATGTCTTTGAACTATTACCTTTTTGTATAGGCATGTATATTACAAACTTCTTGGTACCGATATATGGGTAGTTTTGATATATAGGTCAATGTCATGGGTACAAAGATCATGGTAACAAATGTAAGAAATTTGGCCTCTTGTTGTTTCTATTAAGACACAACCAGGGTGAGCTTATCACATGATTAAGGGTGTGTGCTTGAACTTTAATCGTTTCTGAAACGACTTGGTCCATTTAAATGAAATTCAATTGTATGCAAGATCCTTTGGAGTTAGATATTTATTATGATTACAACTTTATTATTTACTAATTTTGTTGAAACATTGATTAAAGAAAATGAAACTTATTTAACATATACATGTACGTTTAAGCAGGTTTTGCCATACAATATTTGTTTACAAAGTGTTTTCATAATAAGAAAAGTAATGTGTATAGTAGCTTCAAACTTGTCTTTTGCCAGTTTGTGAGGGTAGAGATTCAAATTTGTATCTGGCATGTTGGTCTGTAATCAAAGATAGCCGCCATTTAAATATAAGTAGTAGTCTTTATATCAGAGTAATAAGGCTCTGTGGGCACATTACCTGTTTTGCCACTTTCATACTTTTCTGGATGATAGGTCTCCTTCTGCAGAGCTTAGTAACCACATCACTATACCAAAATATAATCCTAGCATTCCCCTTTTTGTAATTTAGGGAAATATTCTCCAAAATTGCATTATGAACAGATGGGGGTTTTTAACAAATATGCAATACTCAAGCTTTTATTAAAAAACAAACAATTTTCAATTGTCTAAATGTCGAAGGTTTCTCAGTGTCAAAAGATAAGACTAGATACTGTTACTAATTGACAGGTAATAGTCACCACCCGTAATTTCAAAATACATTGTATAACACTTTTCTATAATTGGAGTTTCCATAATTTACTTCTTTACAAAAAGTTTGTTAAAAGTCTGCTGCTTTGTATGATTCAATTTTCTGAGACAATGTATATCAAAATTATCATTTAGTTAGGCAAAACAGGTGCATTATTCTTAAACCATTACAAGGTTTTTATTTATTTTTATTACTTTTTTGTAGGACTATCAGATTTACAGGCAAGGAGAATTCACATTTTTGACAACCTTTTGCCAAAAAAAACCATTCAAGTGAGAAGAAGTCATTTATTGACCGATATAATGGATTTATATCGAACATCACCATCTATCGTTCACCACCATTTAGAGGTGATATTTGAAGGAGAAGAAAAAGCGCTGGACCTTGATGGTGTTACAAGGGAAATGTTTTCTTGTGCCATTTCACAACTTATAGAGGAATTTTTTATCGGACACAATTCTAAGGTACCAACATTGGATCAACGGTTTGCATTTAATGGAACATTTAATATTGTTGGAAACATAATCAACCATGCATTTGTGTTAACAAACTATTTACCCACATCAATATCCCCAGTAATTTTAAGCATTATAGGGTCTGGCAATTGTTCAGATGAACTTTTGCTCTCATCCTTTTTAGATTTTGTCAGCGAAGAGGAATCGAAAATTTTGAGAGAGGCGTTGAAATTTAAAGGCACTCAGTATAATAGTGAGCAACGTAACAACATACTACATGTGTTAGGAAATTTAGATAGCAGGGAAGTTCCAACACCCTCCACATTAAAACAGATTTTGATTCGAATAGCAAAGGTGCATTTAATTGCAGTACCACTCTTCTGCATAAGTGGCCTGAAAGAAGGAATGGATTCATACCCTCTTCTATGGCAGGGGCTGACAGAGGACCTTTCTTTAGAACTAATCAGTACACTTAGGCCCACAGCACAAAAAATTATCAACACAATTACATATTCCTTTTCTGAAGACGTAGTTTTAAGAAGCATGGAAGAGAGAGTAAAAAGTTATTTGGAAAGGTTTTTGTTGCAGTTATCAGGAAGAGAACTCAGCAAATTTTTGTCTTTCTGGACATCTTCCGACACCTTATGTGTTCAGTCCATGACAGTTATATTTAATTCTCTAGAAGGATGTCATCGTCGACCGATATCTAATACATGTGCTTCAACACTGCAAGTTAGCCGCATGTATTTATCTGAACAAGAGCTGCGAAAAGAATTTCGTTTATTCATCATTGAAAATTCTGCTGAAATTTTTGATTCCATTTGAAATTAGTGAACTGTGTTAATTTCTGAAGCCAAGATATAACGTCCAGGTTATGAAAAGATCTAGTTTTTGATTTTGACATGGGATTTTCAATATTTGTATTTGTCAATTAACCTTTTGAAATAAAGCATGAAAGGCATGTTTATTTTCTTTAATACTTTTGTGGTTTTTCTACTTAAAAACTGTTTTTGATTTCAATGCAAATTTTAACCCAATCAGTGCTCAATTGTATTGTGTTCTAGGAAATTTGGTGCTAATTTAATTGCAGTTCATTGGGTGTTTAATCTACCAAAAATGACTAGTATATTCATAAAACAGACTCAAATATTGAAATATGGTGTCACAATCAAATGTTTCGAAATAAAAATTAACATTATATTTCATTGACTTTGTGATTGCCTAATAAGTCAATCAAAATTTATACTTTTTACCCAGTGAAATACCAAAAAAGTACATTTTGATTGGAAAATGCCTTTATATCCTATTTTATGATATGATGACATGCTTTTTTATTTATTTAAAAGTTTTTAACTTTGTAAAAAAGGTTAGTTGTTTTTTATGTATTTATGATATTTCATATTGTTTTTTTTTTCACATAAATGTGTATATATATGTGTATATATATCTTAATATAAGGACAGTTGATACAGATATTTTTTTTTTAAATGGATTTGGTGATCAATGGAAATTCTGTTGCTACTTTCAATAATTCGAAGAAATTCCTCATATACAATAAGACATTAACCCTGCAAAAATATTTTCAAATTATAGCTAGATTTAGTAATATATATATTAGTACTTTAAAGATGTTATTTCAAGATTTTCAATTTTCTTGGTGTACTACTAGTAAGCTATTTTAGTTTGAAAATCCTGCCCAGTGCTTACAAGAAAAGTTTAATAATAAACAGAAAAAACCCTTATTGTTAATTGGAAATACAGTGAAACCTCACTAAACCGGACATGCTCCAGACAATAGATCTTTTAGAGTTTAGAGAGGTGTTCAGTTTAAAAAGATGCACATCATTTGAAACGAAGAAGTTAGGGTTAAAATATTAAACTGTAATACTCCTCGATTTTTTAAACTAACTAAAGTAACATGCATCCAAACTAGATATTTTTGTCGATATGGATTTTTAAAAATAAATATTGATATCTACATTGAAATAAAGATGGACCAGAGTGCCTCTTATAGTCTAGGTTAAAATTGCACTCTGCAGATTATAAAGATTCTAGCTGAGAAAGTTTATCAGGTTGCTTGCCAAGGGTTGGTGGTTTTCTTCTAGCATTATGGTTCCACAATACACATTGAACGGACTACCTTAGTATAATTATAGTAAGAATCTTGACTGGGGCTTATATCTCCACCCCACTATAATTTATATACAGATATCTGTATTTCAAATAAAAATACATCATATTTCAAATCTATATCTATAGTTGAAAGAAAGATATCTGTTTATGGGAACGGTATTGTTAATTAAATCTAAATGTCTCTATTTCAAATAAAAATATTTAATTGAAATAGATGTCCAAGTATAAAAGATATAATTGTTTTGTGTTTATGCATTATGATGAGTTTAAATAAATAAATACAGGCATGTTTGTCTCAAAAAGCGATTTGTATGTCACTTATTGAGATATCTCTATAGATGCATTTCAATAATTAAAAAAAATATATCAAATTCAGTTAGAGATAGCTTTATTCAAAGGGCAATTTTTTTATTCAATAGATATATACATTTTATTACATAGGCCTTTTATATTTTTCTGAATACATGTATTTGAAATTTATAGATAGCTATTTAAACACTGTTAAATGCATTGTGTACTTGTCTAGCAATATGTCTATATTGCATTTAATTAACTTTGGTCATGCATTAGGCCCTGGCAACTTAATTCATAGATTCTCATCCACGCCTGCCCCACTTTATTTTTCCAAGGAAATTATTCATTTCACATTTAGATTTTCTGGAGGAGGTTTAGCCACCCCAGAAACCAATTCAAAACAAAAGTGACACAAAGTAGAGTACAACAGTTTTCATCATGTTTGTTTTTAATTTTGAACATTGAAAAATGTATGTTTATATAACAATGAAATACTCACATGTACATTAATGCAAATAAATGTTTTATTGTTACCATTATTTAAAGATTTTTTTTATATTTTCAAGAACAGTAAAACTTTCAGGGTATTCTAAATGGTGAATAACCCAAATCTATTGAACAATATATATCAATATATTCTGCAGAAACAGGTGACAAATCAATAGTTTGGTTAGAACATGCTGTAATCAAACATAAACATACCAATCCATGATTGAATCAAAAAAAAAAAAAAAAAAAAAAAATGGGCAAAAGCTGGTGAAATAAATAAGAGTGAATTTTACATAAAAAGTGAGGTCAGTTGCACTGGATAAGAAACACCACATCACCCTGTCTAGCTGGTTACTCGCAACACGTGTAAAAATCAAAAGAAACAACATAAGTAACCAAACACAATATCAAAGATTATTTCAATTATCAACAATATTGTTATGGAAGCCAAAAAACTTTTTATAGTGTTTGGATGATTCTATGCCAGCAATATGCCTGAAACAAGTTTACTTTAGCTTTACCATGTCTTGGATATTCCGCATTCAATGACACAGTGGCATTTACCTTTAACCTGGTCATCTGATTTGCAATCCCAGAAAATAAAAGCCCTGAGGATATTACAAACTCAGTAGGCAAACTGAAATTTCTCAAAAACCAAGGTATACTCCCTCATGCAAAGCATTTCTTTAGCTTAATTTGGTAAAATAGATTTTGGTCCTTTGGTAATATTTTCTACATCTTAAAACAATTTTGGTTTTACAAGTTAGGTCCAATGAGGAATTGTTTTCTGAAAACGGCTGTCTATTGCTATAAAATTAAAACTGGTATAACATGTAATATGTAATTGACAAAGTTTAAGATCAATATTTGTATTTATTTACACGGAAACAAAATTCTTAAGACAGCTTTTGGGGCGGACTTCACCATATTATTACCGGTACAGTATATGTCAAGATGTATTCAAACAAGAGGCCCAAAAGGGCCTGTAACGCTCACCTGGATCTATTGGACTTCTGTGATAGTTGAAATTGACTTACTGATTTCAGAGAAGTCATTTAAGTAATGTTTACAGAGGCACGAAGAGACACACCGCAACACAACAACCTCAGTTGGCCTTTGGCCGGGTGAGCTGAAAACATACCATCTCATTTAAACCATAAACCTAGTTGATGACCAAACTTTTACTTTCTATGTTTTAAATTTGAACGAAATCAGTCAATAAAATAAAATAAATCTGAAATGGAATATTATGCGCTTTGGCTATTTATAGTAATGGCAACCATCTTGGAAATGGAACGGCAACACCAAACAAAAATTTTACTCCTTACCACTCAAGGACATTCCGCATAAAATTTGGTTGAAATTGGCCCAGCAGTTTCAGAGGAGAAGATTTTCAAAGAATCATGCTAAAAAATACACCTAACTTGCATATTCCACTAATATCGTAGCAACGAAAAAATTTGCGGAAAAACCCGTTTTATATGTTAAATGGCCAGACATCTACTTTCTATATTTCAAATTTGAACGAAATCAGCTCACAAATAAATCTGAAACAACAAATTATGTGTTTATGCTATTTATAGTAACAGCAGCCATCTTGGATATGGGGCAACAAAACCGAACAAATTTTTACTCATTACCACCCAAGGACCTTTCACAACAAATTTGGTTCAAATTTGCCCAGCAGTTTCAGAGAAGAAGATTTTCAAAGAATCATGCTAAAAATACACCTAATTTGCATATTCTGCTAATATCGTAGCCACGAAAATTTTTATGGAAAAACCCATTTTATATGTTAAATGGCCAAACATCTACTTTTTATATTTCAAATTTGAACGAAATCAGCCCACAAATAGATCTGAAACAACAAATTATGTGTTTTTGCTATTTATAGTAACAGCAGCCATCTTGGATAAGGGGCGGCAACACCGAACACAATTTTTACTCATTACCACCCAAGGACCTTCCACAACAAATTTGGTTCAAATTGGCCCAGCAGTTTCAGAGAAGATTTTCAAAAGAATCATGCTAAAAATACACCTAATTTGCATATTCCGCTAATATCGTAGCAACGAAAATATTTACGGAAAAACCCGTTTTATATGTTAAATGGCCAGACATCTACTTTCTATATTTCAAATTTGAACAAAATCAGCCCACAAATAGATCTGAAACAACAAATTATGTGTTTTTGCTATTTATAGTAACAGCAGCCATCTTGGATAAGGGGCGGCAACACCGAACACAATTTTTACTCATTACCACCCAAGGACCTTCCACAACAAATTTGGTTCAAATTGGCCCAGCAGTTTCAGAGTAGATTTTCAAAGAATCATGCTAAAAATACACCTAATTTGCATATTCTGCTAATATCGTAGCAACGAAAATATTTACGGAAAAACCCGTTTTATATGTTAAATGGCCAAACATCTACTTTTTATATTTCAAATTTGAACGAAATCAGCCTACAAATAGATCTGAAACAACAAATTATGTGTTTTTGCTATTTATAGTAACAGCAGCCATCTTGGATAAGGGGCGGCAACACCGAACACAATTTTTACTCATTACCACCCAAGGACCTTCCACAACAAATTTGGTTCAAATTGGCCCAGCAGTTTCAGAGAAGATTTTCAAAAGAATCATGCTAAAAATACACCTAATTTGCATATTCCGCTAATATCGTAGCAACGAAAATATTTACGGAAAAACCCGTTTTATATGTTAAATGGCCAAACATCTACTTTTTATATTTCAAATTTGAACGAAATCAGCCCACAAATAGATCTGAAACAACAAATTATGTTTTTTGCTATTTATAGTAACAGCAGCCATCTTGGATAAGGGGCGGCAACACCGAACACAATTTTTACTCATTACCACCCAAGGACCTTCCACAACAAATTTGGTTCAAATTGGCCCAGCAGTTTCAGAGAAGATTTTCAAAAGAATCATGCTAAAAATACACCTAATTTGCATATTCCGCTAATATCGTAGCAACGAAAATATTTACGGAAAAACCCGTTTTATATGTTAAATGGCCAGACATATACTTTCTATATTTCAAATTTGAACAAAATCAGCCCACAAATAGATCTGAAACAACAAATTATGTGTTTTTGCTATTTATAGTAACAGCAGCCATCTTGGATAAGGGGCGGCAACACCGAACACAATTTTTACTCATTACCACCCAAGGACCTTCCACAACAAATTTGGTTCAAATTGGCCCAGCAGTTTCAGAGAAGATTTTCAAAAGAATCATGCTAAAAATACACCTAATTTGCATATTCCGCTAATATCGCAGCAACGAAAATATTTACGGAAAAACCCGTTTTATATGTTAAATGGCCAAACATCTACTTTTTATATTTCAAATTTGAACGAAATCAGCCCACAAATAGATCTGAAACAACAAATTATGTGTTTTTGCTATTTATAGTAACAGCAGCCATCTTGGATAAGGGGCGGCAACACCGAACACAATTTTTACTCATTACCACCCAAGGACCTTCCACAACAAATTTGGTTCAAATTGGCCCAGCAGTTTCAGAGAAGATTTTCAAAAGAATCATGCTAAAAATACACCTAATTTGCATATTCCGCTAATATCGTAGCAACGAAAATATTTACGGAAAAACCCGTTTTATATGTTAAATGGCCAGACATCTACTTTCTATATTTCAAATTTGAACAAAATCAGCCCACAAATAGATCTGAAACAACAAATTATGTGTTTTTGCTATTTATAGTAACAGCAGCCATCTGGATAAGGGGCGGCAACACCGAACACAATTTTTACTCATTACCACCCAAGGACCTTCCACACCAAATTTGGTTCAAATTGGCCCAGTAGTTTCAGAAGAGAAGATTAAAGTTTACGGACGGATGGACTGACGGACGCTTTATCATGCCATAATCTCACATTGGTTCGCCAGGTGAGCTAAAAATGACCTGATGTTTGCACTCTTTCTAAACAAAACCATCTTGCATCTCAAATTCTTAAAACAATTTAGTGTAGTATACACTTAGTGAATAATTTATTAACCAACATGTCACAGGCAACATGTTATAATTCAATAGTTGAAACCATTTACTGAAAGTTTGGGATAATAGGCAACTACAAAAATTTAATTTTAGTCAACAAATTCCAATTTATTGCATAACATTGGTATTTATAATTACATGTATTTAATGCAACAAAACTGCAAATAACACTTTACATCAAATATTTAGTACTTAACAGGGATTATGGTTATTTTGTCAAGCATCATACAAATTCCAAACAAAAATACATGTATACTGAAGATACCATCAACAAAATGTTTTTGATAGATATTTATTGTGTTTGATAATATAATATTCCAGCAAACAATTGGTATACCAATGGGTATAAACTTTGCCCCATTGCTTGCTAATTTGTTTCTTTGTTCTTATGAAGCAGAATTTTTGCAGAACCTTGTTAAATCTGGAGAGAAGAATGTCGCCAAATCATTCAACTACACATACAGATATATAGACGACGTTCTGTCTCTTAACAATCCTAAATTTGAAGACTATGTTAATGTCATCTATCCAAGTGAGCTTGAAATAAAATATACGACTGATTGCTCATGTTCTGCTTCATACTTGAGATTTGTATCTCAAATATGACACCCATGAAAGGCTACCTTTGAAACTTTATGACTTCGATTTTTCTATTGCCAACTTTCCTTTCCTATGCAGCAATATACCTGCTTCTGCTTATGACATATTTGTTTCCCAAATAATAAGCTATGGTAGAGCTTGTTCTCATTACTGGGACTTTGTTCTATGAAGCAGGCTGCTTGCAAATAAATTGTTGACCCAGGGGTATTGCAAATGTAGGCTTATCAGGGCCCTCAAAAAGTTTTATGGCCGTCATCACAGTGTTGTTGATAAATTTGATGTCTCTGTTTCCAGGATTGCCTTGGATATGTTTGACGTTCCATGTTCCTTTCACACAATTTTGAATGCACACGTGGCGTGGCGGGTGTAGCTAGCTAAACAGGAAGTGCTTACCCTTCCAGAGCACCCAGCCTCACTTCACTAGTGAAAGTTCACGTGTATAACCCAATTTGTCAGTTCCAAAATTTTTACTTTGTCTCTGGACTGTGATTTTGGACATGAATTAATATGTTTGTTTTTGCTTGTGAATACTTTTCTGGTACAATCTCAAGTTAGCTAAATGCATATTTATTTAAATAAAAACAAAACATTTTATTAATAATACATTTGTATCACTTTTTTTATTTTCATAAATATTACACAACCTTTACTCTTACAGCAAATAAATATTTCAAAAGGCGTAAAATTGACATCCATCGTCTAAAAGGTTTTATTTTGTACAAAAATTGGAACAAGACACAAATGGCTTGATCAACACTGTTATCTTCAGGTCAACGATAGAGCTTAAAAAACAAATTATAAATGTGATTTTCATTTACAAAATTTCCCACCCTATTAGCTTTAAATTTATGAATTGGGAAAGCCAAAACCATGGGTCAATCATTAAAGGAAGAAACTATACATAACATTTTTTTTCATCACTTATCAGGATATGAATGACAAATCTATTCAAACTTTATTTATTTATTGTATTTCAAGGGCGTTAAAACCATCCAGTTTTTCAATGAGATGTTATAAAATAAGATCATCTTAAACAGAAATGAGTTTTCTGCAAATTTCAAGTTTCCTTTAGGTTTTTATTGTTGAACCAGATAGGTATAACATTGTTCCTTGTGACATAAATCACCACCATTTTATTTTTCAGGGAAATTTATATCTTTTAAGCTAGAATTTTCAAGCAATTCATAATATGCAATAAAAATAGAACAGCAAATTACTTATGCCAAAGCCAAGCAAAAGTCTGAAGCAATTTTACAAACAAGACATTGCGTTTGACCAAGGCGCAATCGCTGGGTAAGTCATCCCCAATGGTGGCAAGCTTGTACATAGAAAAGAAAATTATGGTGTTAGTAGTAGCAATGATAAATGTAATTGCTGAAGATAAAGTTATAATAACTTCTGGAAGTTGTTCCTATATTCAAAATCACTAAATAACTCTAAAAATTATCTAACAATGTCACTAGACCATGAAAAATAGGTCAATATAACCTACTTTATGTTGAAACAAATAATGCTAGCATCTGAAGTTGTACAAAAAAACCAATTTCATATATATTTGTATCAAATGATCGTGTCAATGCCTACAATATTTTTATATGTACATGCATATACAAAACACTAATAGTTTTGCAGATAATTAACCATTTCCAAAATCTTATGAATCTTTCATTTTGACCTTTGAACCCATGGCCTTGACCTTTCTATCAAAATGATTTTCATATTAATACCTATAATATTATGATATACATGTACAAGCCTATACAAAAAGTTCATAATTTTGCAGATAATTAACCATTTTGTTTTAGTAGTTTTGAGGGAGAGGTTTAAAACGTAAAGTCCACACACTACAGACAAGTTAATATTTTGTTTTATTTTAGCAATTTTCAGTCAATATTTTGTGCTAAAATAAAACTCAAATTTTTGCCAAAATAAATCAGTTTACAGTAGTTTGGTGTTTAACAAACAAATGTTTTATATCAATTTTTGAAAACTGTCCTATAAGCTGTAGAACTAAAGTTTATATTGTATGCAATTCATTATATGTTAACTTTCATTGCTTTGATAATATATACAACATCACTTCTCTAAACACATCTAGTCCATGTGATACAGAGTGTCTTGTGATATCTATAGCTTCAAGGCCTGTCATGTCATTGACTGTTAATGGACAATGTGGTCTTGGTCTACGGAAATTGGAATCATCGAGATCTAAGTTCAGTGTTTGGATAGCTTCCTCGATTTTGGCATTTGGAGGAGTTTCAATGTTTCTTGCACTTGTATTTGTCTGTGACTCACACAACAGCAAAGAACTGAACCACAACATATTTGGTGTCTGATTGTTCTCAGTCCTGATCTTGTGATTGTTGTGGGTATTCATCCACTCCTTCAATGCATCATCAATCCTGGGTGTGAAAACATACTGCAAGGCCCAAATGTGTGATTCATTTGTTACGTCCAAGATACCTTGGTCTTCAATATAATGGAACAACTTATAGTATGTATCAATGACCTTTGTAAAGACATCTCGCCACAATCTCTCAATCCTCTGATTATGGACAGATGGGCCAGTCATAAAACTTCCTCGATTTTCCCCATTTACAGTGTTCATGAATCTGCCAGTATCTGCATATTCAGTGCCATGATCTGCACGTACTCTGCTAGGAACACCATAATTTTTCACACCATCTACAAAAAAACATGCAGCAGCCTTTGAAGAATTGAAAGTGGAAGCTCTCATGAAAGGGATGAGTCTTGAATATCCATCAATGCCACCATGAACTACAATGCCCCATCTGAAATTAAAAAAAAGAAATATCTATGAGCTTGAAGACCTATAGTATAAACAGTCCAAGTGATGATATGGTACAATTTTAAATTTGTATTTATTGCTTTGTTCAACCCCACTTAAGGACCTATGAGCACCAAATATACACCAGTATTTTGAAAAAATTGGCAAAAATTTATCTCATTTGCAGAATTTGCTAAAATCAGGCCAATGATATATTTCTTGGAAAAATCTGTTACATACTGTAAAACATTTAAATTTCACAACTTTTTTTTCATGATTCTCTATATACCACTTTGCGAACTTTTAATTTCGCAATGTTTATTGATTGCAAAATCCCAATTGTATTTAAAGTACCACTTTAAAGTCATCAATATGCATGGATAAAAGGGTTGTAATACATACAATAATCAATGGATGTATTTGAACGGTAAAACATAATAAGTAAAATAACTATAATTTTGCACCCCAGTGAATTATCTTGTAAAAATATCAAGATTTAAGGCATTTTAAAAGGCCAGATGTTTGCTTTCTATATTTTAATTTGAACAAAATCAACATAAAATTGAAATCACATTTGACATTTTAGAGTAATAGCTGGTGTTTTTTTACACAAATTCCAGGCCTACAAATGTGGGTCTTATTGCCCAATTAAATTAAAAATATGAATAAATCAGTTCCTTCATTACATTTGGATAAAAAGGCAAAAAATGTTCTCCCTGTAAAACCCTGAATGGCAGACATCCATGACATCATACAGGCTTGTAAGGTACCAACTTTGATGTACCCCAACTAGAAACCTTCTACTCCCAATTTGGTGCAATTTTCACATTGATTTCAGATGAGGTTTAAAGAATTTCCTTTAAATTTGAATTCAACTGCATAATTTGCTAAAATCAGTTCAACTAAAAATTTCAGCAGACAATTGAACTCACAATGACCATTTTAGTTGTTTTTTCTGTTTATAGTAATGGTGACTGTCGTGGGTATTGTAGAGACTTGCCTTGTACAAACTTTGAACCACTGTGGTGGCTCAGTTGGTAGAGTACTCACCCCATAAATGGGAGGTTGTGGATTAAAAATCGACCAAGAATTAAAGTAGATAGTGAGTGTTCTTTCACCAAGCACTTGGTATTTGAAATGAAAGTCAGGGATCTTTCGAATGGGAACTTAAACTTGGTCCCGTGTCATGGCAGGTGTGGTACAATAAAGAACCCTGCCATACAATGCCATTAGCACAATGCACAGACAAAATTTCTGCACCTTTATCTATGGCTGATGATGTCCACACATATATCTGATATTAGAAAAATATTCTTGACTGGGACATAAAACACCATTACTCACTTCCATTACAAACTTTGATCTATCCCATCTAGGGATATTTGGTTTTAACATAAAATGCCGGTATTTTGAAACAAGAATAAATATTTCTGATAATTAAGTTTCTTTAGTGATAAAACATGTACATTGTTCATATATGTATAATAAAACAAGAGGCCCATTAGGGCCTGTGTTGCTCAACTGGCAGACAAGTTGTATCTCATATTAACAAAACCATTACACATAATAAATGGCTAGGCAATTACTTTTTATATCTCAAATTTGAAGTAATTTGGTTAATAAATAAACATGAAGTGACCATTTATAGGTTTTTGCTAGTTTTAGGTAGTAGTTTCAGAGAAGATTTTCAAAGAATATCCTTAATTTAGCATGTAATTTGCATACTCTGCTTATTAAAATAACTTGAAGTTATTATGACCAAACAGAAAAAGTTACAGAAAAACCTGTTACACGTATTAAATGGCTAGACATCTACTGTCTAAATCAGTAAATCTCAAATTTGAACTAAATCTATTTGGTAAATAAACGTGTAATGACCATTTATAGGTTTTTGCTATTTATAGTAATGGCAACCATCTTGGAAGTGTATTTCTACAAACTTTAATCTACTCCACCTAGGAACTTTCCAACCCAAATTTGGTTTCATTTGGCTTTGTAGTTTCAGAAAAAAAGATTTTCAAAGAATCACCTTAATTTAGCATCTAGTTTGCATATTCAGCTAATTACGGGCAAACAGTGGTTTCAGAGGAGAAGATTAAAGTTTACGCAAGGATGCACACACAGAAATGCGCTTCACCATGCCATAAGCTCAGCTGGCTATAGCCAGTTGAGCTAAAAAACATGTGCAATTAATTGTCAATGGTTATTCAAAATTTTTCAATGATATAAAACAGTGTA
Source organism: Anadara kagoshimensis (assembly GCA_021292105.1). Taxonomy (NCBI): domain Eukaryota; kingdom Metazoa; phylum Mollusca; class Bivalvia; order Arcoida; family Arcidae; genus Anadara; species Anadara kagoshimensis. Next base: position 30,939,089 of record CM037870.1, on the reverse strand, counting down.
GATAAAACACAGCAAAAATAGATTTCCCCTGAAGATTAGTCATTTAAAACACACAACAACTTCTGCAATCTTAAATTACCTGACTAATGAATGGTGTGTGTCGATATGCCAAACAGAGTTTGCAGTAGGTACATTATATTGGCGTCGTTGAATAGTTCTTGACCAACGTGATGCAGTGCCAACTGGGTCTACTGTAGATAAAATATCCCTACATCTTTGACGCTGAACTTTCATTCCTTTAGCTTTGAGATATGCTTGTACCTCCAATGCTCCTAAAATAAAACAAAAAGGTGTGTTTACAAGCAATATACTAATCTAAGAGTTTCTATACTTTATATTTATGTCTATAAGAAAACATAGGACATAATTAGGCAATGGATTTTGCTACATGTCAACACTGAAGACAAAAGGAGACAACTAAATAGTTCTGTATGCTTAGTTTTACACTTTTGATATTTTTAAAAGGACATTGCCAAGTCCTGTTATTGCAAAAGTTAAGAACCCTGTCCATTTACAGCAATACAATGTTAACGTTCATCAGCAAAAATATTGTAGACAAGTGTACAATACATACAAGCAGCTTTTGTAGATGTTGTTAAGTAAGCCAAAAAACTGTTACAAAAGTAAAAATTCACAAGAGCCATAACCCAGATATATATGATAAGGAACATTTGAATTTAATATCGCTACATATAAATCAGAAAACCTTGAAAACTTTAACAAAATGAAAAATCTGAATACCAAATATCAGTATCTGTAATGGAAACAAGAAATTAAAGGTGACAATGTCACCAAAGATTACCTTCAATCAACTTTGAAGTCAAAAATATTTCAGCATATTATTCAGCATGTAAAATTTATCCATTATGATATATCACGGAATATATTTATACAATCAGCAGAAAATGAAATTAGCATTTACCAAAATAGGTATAAAAAGGTGCCAGTAAGCCCTTATGACCCCCTTTATACCAAAACCAATAACACACACACACACTTGTCTATATCCATGCTTTTAAACTACATTTTATTGTTTATCAAGATTCAACTTACATGTAAAAAAATTGACAAAAATTAAAATAAAACTACAATGTAAATACCCCTTTGGTCCCTTATAGGTGAAAATAATTACATGTAATATATATTAATAAGGAGGCAAATGAACTTGATCTTCATATAAATGTATTGCCTGTTCAGCTTTGTTAGCTTCTACTTATGCCCCAATATATAAGGCAATCCATTGAATAAATGAATAATTGGTTTATTTGTTTTTAATTTAATTATTTCATTTATAGCCATGTTAATGACTTGAACTTTTATATAGCAGCATCTGCAGCTTTAATTTATAACTTCCTTTAAAAGTCTTTGTAGAAGTTTAATGACAATAGAATGGAAAAGAAAACCAAGTTTTTGTTAAATTTTATAAAGTGATATAAATGACCTTGACCTTTAACCATTAACATCTGAGACTTTAAAACTTCTTTTGATGTCTTGCTAAATATATCAAGTCTGATAATATTTAATTGTATAAAATTTGGAAAAAACACATTGTTAAAGTTATTGGTGCAAGTTTTTAGGCAATTCTTTTTTATAGTCTTACAAATGTATGACCTTTGTTTTTCATTCATTAGTTTCAAACTTATAGCTGTTAATTTGTGTCTGACAAACATACGATCCATTATGTCAATCAAATAGGAAACACATGAAAAAAAAGGTCAGTTTAATAATTTAAATACAAGTTTTCATAGTCATGCAAATGACCTTGACCTTTACCGATCAGCTGTCTTTGCAACCTTATGACTGTCTATTGGTGTCTGACAAGCATATGTGACAGGTCTTATGGTAATCCAATGGGTAAAACAAAAAAATGTGCATCAAAAAGTTTAACATTTATGGACAGGACGCTGGGGTATAGCAATCAAGCAATAGCTCTCCAGACTTTAATACAGGTGAGCTTAAAAAAAACCAAGATGTGTTTGTGAATCACTATGCCCCTGACAGCAAAGTTTAACCACGGTTAAAGTATCTAAGGTCATTTGATCTGGGGGCATAAAAAATAGTCTGAAAATTAGTCTGTTAGCTTTGGCTTTTGTAAAGTTGGAGCCATTCATGTAGCCAACATAAAAATCTAAGAGCCATTTTATAATTTAATGAGACAGTTAGCCTCAGAAACTAAAGGCAAACAATATTAGTCCCAAATGTAATTCATTTTATCTACTGTATAGATTATTGCTTCTTGAGTAACAATTAGCTGGCTATAGCCAGTTGAGCTAATAAACTAATCCCTTATATATAACTTAAATTGCAAAACTTACCAGCATTTGGATGATCTCTGTTGTACTCTGCAACAAGTTTCTGTAGGTCTTCCTCACTTATATCTGAATAAGATGAACGTATCTGCATGTTGTTTTCTTTTAGAATTTTATGCAAGGTATTTGAATGTAAAACACCACCCAAAAGTCCATCCTCAGCTATCTGCTTAACAGAAAATCCCAAATTCAAAAGCTGTTGTAATTTGTCTAAATCAATATCCAACTTGTGTCTACCTCTGCCTTTAGAATTTGGTTTCGTTTGATCTGAATACCAAAAAAAAATTAAAAGATATTAGGCCATTTTTATATAGAACAAACCATTATCCACATCAAACTTATACTAAATGAACAAGAATACCATCGACGGTACATTATACAACCATGACAGGAATGTATATAGCATAACAAGAATTGTCAAAGACAACATAGCTCGCCTACTGGGTCTTGTCATAAATAAGAAACAATTACTGTAAATGTATTTATTTTTGTGAAATCAAATTTTAGTCCAAATGTTATGTTGCAGCTAATTCAAGCAATCTTAAATTTAGTGTACACATATTTCACATAAATCAATTTCAAAAATGGAAAATGGGCAAATACTTGCAGTTGGTAGAAATCAATTTTCAACACAGGAATAGGCTATTACGTGAATAAATGAAAATGTTAATCCAATGTTGCCAATTCACTTGTATCAAAGCCGTCAGTTCAGGGATGGTGGAGAAAACCGGAGTACCTGGAGAAAACTTCTGACCTTCGGCAAGTCTAATGACAAACTTTCTCACACTAGAATCTATCCCGAGCTGGATTAGAACCTAGGTGGTGAGAGGACACTCTTTAGACTATTCAGCCACTGAGGCCCCACATTTCTTAAGACCTGAGAGAAAGACATCAAGAAAATGGCAAAACTAGTACTAGTGGTGTTTTTAATACATGTATTCACAAAAAAGTTTTTATTCTGTACAACAGTATGATGTATTGAATCTGCCATACCACCATATGTTCAACAAAGTCTGATCAAAATCTTGTTTAACATATTTTAGTCCCTTTCATCTTAATAATTAGATTCTCATCTAGGTTAAACAAATATTATGTGGGGGGGGGGGGGGGGGGGGGATTTTATTATTTTTTTATTCTAAAAAGATGAAAAATGTTGTACACCTATGCTGTGCCACTTTTGTTTTTAATTGGTAATGGGAGTGTCTAAAATTCCTCTAAAAAACAAAATGGACCCACCTGAATCAAATATGAAAAATAAACAACTCTCATTTTGTATGAAATAAAATAAATTGGGCCAGGGAAGTTTATGGTGGGGTGGTTAGGGATGAGAATCAATAAATTAAGTTGATGAATTTGGTAGTCATTGATAATGATCTCAAGCTATCTGCAGTTTCTGTCATGAGTAGAAATGTCAAACAAAGTACAGGTACATATGAGACATGTGACTACAAATACTCACTGTTAATGTTATTTGCCTAAAGTTTGAACTTAGACATGGTTTATACATGTTTTGGGTAAAAAATATTCAAGGACTTTTCAAGGGTTTTTCAAGACTACTGTAAGGGTTTTCAAGGGCTTTATTTCACTGATACAAAATGGGCATAAAATATTACTAATAAACAGAAAAAACCCATATATTTCAAGGTCCACACTGGCTTAAAAAATTTTGTCCCAAATTTGAAACAAAAAGTGTGAATTTTCAATACCTCAAGGACATTTTTGCTATCTGAAGTTAAATTTTTTGTAGAAAATTAAGAAAAGTGTCGCAAATTGCAACATTTGCGACTGGCAGTGTGAGCCCTGTATTTACAATATACCTTTAATCACTGCAGATTATTGTTGAAAATAGTTTCAACATGTTGCACTATCGGGTTGTGATGTTTTGGGTTTAGGGTTGGTTGAAATCTCTGTTTTTACAATAAATCCCGGGAGAGTTGTAACTGAATCCATCTGCCCCACAGACTTGCAATATTTTCTACTTTTAATGATAGAAATTAGGGCACATTCACCCATCTTCCTTAGATCGATTATTTTGTTGCATACAGAGTTTCAGAATCTTTCAATCCGAAACGAAAGCCATAAACGGTTAAAAATACATTTCCCCATGTTTAAGGGGCACTTTGACTGACATTTCTTTAGCAATTTCACCTACATCTATCAACATGTTGATCTGTGTAACTAAGGTGCTTTACAGTGGGGGTATTTCTCCATTGTTATCAAGTGCAACACATGATGATTTAGGAAGAGACTAAATAGTGAAAACAAAAGCAGAATTTCTAAATATCTGGGATTTGCGTTAAAAAACATGACGTTTTACATGTTCCATATTTTTACTTATTAATAAATTTTTTTTTTTGAAAAGCAGTATTCTAGTAAATAATTATCGTTTTGCCAAAAAAAAATTAAAAAAAATCCAAGGGTTTTTCAAGTGTTCATATTAATTTTCAAGGTTTTTTCAAGACAAATCTCATTTCCAAGGGTTATTCAAGACAGACATCAAATTCAAGTGTTTTTTAAGAACTGTGCAAACCATGTTTGAAATAATGTCTGTTTTTTTATTACCGTTATTTTTTTTTTTTTTTTACTAATTATATTATTGAATTATATACAAATTTGATGTACATGAACTTACTATATCGATTAATATCCAATTCTTCTTCTGAATCTTTCTGTGGTGGTAAACCTTCTTTAAAGTCTTTGATTGATCTTATAGCTGTTTTAAGATCTTCACTAGGTAAATCACTGCAGTTTTCTAGCCTACTCAGGTTCAGTAAAGCCTGAAATATTACAGTGAAAAGACAATAAAGGTTTCTTATCAAAATAAAAAAATAAATAAAAATAAAAATTGGAGAATGTGCTACAAATATATTGATCAAAACCTTTATCATTCCCAGTTTGAATTGGTTGATGATGTTAGTTTATGAATTGATGTTGATCCTGAATGTTGCACAAAGTTCCCTCCACCACAAGTGAAATGATGCCATTTTTCACAACATTTTAAGTGATATCATAAATGATAAAATAAAAAAGTTAACATTATCTACAATATAAATGTTTACAGAAACCATAAAAGTCACTTTTAGAAAGAATAAGTATGCAATCATAGGTTAAATGTATATGACATACAGGTGGTTGTGGAATTATTCCAGATTCCCGAAAGGTACCATATAAATTGGAAGACTGAAAATTGTAATAAATGTCTGTGTAATTGAAAATGAAAGTAAACACTGAATAGAATTAGGCCATTAACCAGAGGCTCAGTGTGGCTGAGCTTGTATCGCTCACCTGACTAAAATGCTTTTAAAGCAAATTTGTATTCCAGTGATGAAAAAATGCACTGTTTATATCAGACAGAATGGCTAAGGAAATCACTGTAGAACTATATGTTCCATTCACAGTTTTTTCAATCTGATTAAAATCACATCTCTCACTTGATCCCCCATTTTTGATATAGGCGCGGAGTCAGGGATTTATCAAGGGCCTATTTAGGGCCGAAATTCGGCCCCATTCCCAATGGAAAAAACATTGATTTTTCCCAAAATCAGCTGAGGAAATTCCCAATTAGAAAATTGTGTTGTTTTTATACAAAAACGAAAGTAAATTATGCGAAAATGTGTCAAAAGGCGATGATAACAAACTAGAACATCAAGTTAAATTAAAAACTGATAAACACTTAGCGGCAGAAAAAGATTATTCTGATTCAGAGCTGAAGTCGGCCCATGAATGTGGCTGCTTTTCTCAATCTGCAATAGAGTCAATAAACTAAAAGCATTAGATTTAATAAATGGCATGTCGAAGTTCTCCCAAAATGAGCAAAAAGTTGATTGATTTTCCCAATTTGTAGTTTAGGGCCTTTTCCCAAAAGACCCTGATAAATCCCTGGGAGTGGGAGATCTGAGGAAACACCGTTTAGGGGCATATGTGAATGAGCCATTGTTGTAACATTTATTGTCCAATGAAATTCCAGGTTCCGAGATTTTGAAAGTGTTTTGCCTTTATTGTAAATGAAACGGGCAATTTGAATTTGTCAATCTAAGTAAAGGACCTTCCATACATCATTCCCATAAAGTTTGGTTCAATTTGCTTCAGTAGCTTTAGAGGAGATAGCAAATATATGCTATTCCCATAGGGTTAAACTATGTTCTGTGCTGGCAGCCATTTTTTAGCGGATCAAAAAAATGTCCACAATCTAAGTAAAGAACCAGCATATATATGCTTTTCCCTTAGGGTCCAATGTGAAACTATGTTCTCCGCTGGCAGCCATGTTTTTTGGCGGATCAGAAAAATTTTGGCAATCTATGTAAAGGACCTTCTATACATCATTTCTGTACAGTTTGGTTCAATTTGCTTTAGTCATTTCTGAGGACATAGTCAAAAATGCGTTTTTCCCATAGGGTCCAATTTTTGACTACCTTTTGCACTGGCAGCCATATTTTTTGGCCAATCAGGAAAATTTTGGCAATCTATGTAAAGGATCTTCTATACATCATTCCTGTAAAGTTTGGTTCAATTTGCTTTACAAGCTTCAGAGGAAATAGCATATATATGCTTTTCCCATAGGGTCCAATGTTAAACTATCTTCTGCACTGGCGGCCATGTTTTTCGGTGGATCAGAAAAATTTTGGCAATCTAAGTAAAGGACCTTCTATACATCATTTCTGTAAAGTTTGGTTAAATTCGCTTTAGTCATTTCTGAGGAGATAGCCAAAATGCGTTTTCCCATAGGGTCCCATGTTAAACTACCTTTTGCTCTGGCAGCCATGTTTTTTGGCCAATCAGAAAAATTTTGGCAATCTATGTAAAGGACCTCCAATACATCATTCTTCTTAAGTTTGGTTAAGTTTGCTTCAATAGTTTCAGAGGAGATAGCCAAAATGTGTTTTTCCCATAGGGTCCAATGTTAAACTATGTTCCCCGCTGGCAGCCATATTTTTAGGCGGATCAGAAAAATTTTGGCAATCTTTGCAAAAGACCTTCCATACATTATTCCTGTAAAGTTTAATTGAATTCGCTTCAGTCGTTTCAGAGGAGATAGCCAAAATGTGCGTTTTCCCATAGGGCCCAATGTTAAACTTTGTTTGGCCCTGGCGGCCATTTTTTTTTGGCGGAACAGAAAAATTTGGGCAATCTTAGTAAATGACCTTGCATACATTATTCCTGTAAAGTTTGGTTCAAATTGGCTCAGTGGTTTCAACGAAGATAGCAAATATATGCTTTTCCCATAGGGTCCAATGTTAAACTATCTTCTGCACTGGCGGCCATGTTTTTTGACGGATCAGAAAAATTTTGGCAATCTAAGTAAAGGACCTTCCTAACACCATTCTTGTAAAGTTTGGTTAAATTTGCTTCAGTCATTTCTGAGAAAATAGTCAAAAATGCATTTTTCCTATAGGGTCCAATGTTAAAATATCTTCTGGGCTGGCAGCCATGTTTTTTGGCGGATCAAAAAAATTTCGGCAATCTAAGTAAAGGACCTTCCATACATCATTCCTGTAAAGTTTGGTTAAAATTGGTTCAGGGGTTTCAGAGGAGATAGCTAAAATGTGAAAAGTTTACAGACGGACTGACAGACTGACGGACGGACTGACGGACGCCGAGTGATGGCAAAAGCTCACATGGCCTTTAGGCCAGGTGAGCTAAAAAGTACAACTTGCATGTGTGTTATAAATATATATTAACAAATCACAATACAAGTGTAATGTTTTTACTATATTGATATTCGTATAAGGGTTTTGCAGGAAAGAATGGAACAATCTAGAATATATAGTGTTGATTTCAGGTTATCTAAACATTCAAAGTGGCATTGGAATGACATAAAAATGGGCATAATAGTATGATGGATGGATGGATTAATGGTGTTTTATGCCCCAGTCGAGATTATTTCACTTATTTCGAGGCGGTCAGTTCAGGAATGGTGGAGGAAACTGGAGTACCAGGAGAAAACCACTGACATTCGGCAAGTGAACTGACAAACTTTCTCACACTACAATCAGTCCCAAGTTGGATTCGAACCTATGCGGTGAGAGGCACTGTGATCCGTAAGCGCACACTTTAGACCACTCGGCCACTGAGGCCCCTAACAAAAGTATGAGGATAACAAAATTATGTCATGACCTTGATGCCATTTTAACTGCCAAATGTGAGAAATTACCAATTGTCTTGCAACGTCCAATCATGTACTGTAGGCATAGGCGTAGGAGAGTTTTTAATATTGGGGGGGCCAAACCGAAGCTATGTCTTATGTCTTGCCGCAGGTACGACCTCGTGCCATAGAGAGAGAGTATGAGAGGGGTGCTAAACCCCTCGCATAGGTGGGGGTCCGGGGGGCCTCCCCCTGAAAATTTTCAAAACTAAGTCCTGTCTAGACGCATTTTCAATCTATTGTGCATTGTTTTGATATGTTAAAAATACTGTGATATCAAGGCAAGATTATATAAAATAACCGTATGACACAAGTTCCATAATCCCCTCTCATTGGAGATTGATATCAGAGGCTGATCCAGAATTTTAGAAAGGGGGCGTATAATGTGAGATTTGAAGGCTCGAACCTTCTAGGGGGGTTCAGGGGCATGCTCCCCCCGGAAAATTTTGAAAAAGTGGCGCAAAAATCCTGCATTCTGAGCTGAACAATGTGTATTATTAGCGACATAAAGGGGGTGCGTATTCCCCCTATGCCCCCCGCTGAATCCGCCACTGGATATGGGGTACCTCTGAAAATTTTGACGCCCTTTTACAAGTATAATGATGAAATTGATAATTGATTGGTTACCAGATGGACATTTCCTGTTTGGTAACGCTCTTGTTTTTTTTTTTTTTTTCTTTGTTTTTTTAGCATGATACAAAATTTCACACAATATATTGCGGGGGGCCTGGCCTCCCCTTCTCTGACATGGAGGGGGGGGGCCGGCCCCCGCTGCTCCCCCTGCTCCTACGCCTATGGTAGGATAAGTTACATTTAAAAGTAATTCGTCCAAAGGACAAGTCTTAGATAAAACGTACATGCTTTACAAGTTAAATCTAAAATGAACTCATCTGACAGGTCAAAAACAATATATAAAGTTTTTTCAGTAATTTGATTTTCAATGCCTGCATCGCCATGTAAATTAACCCATATGTGAAACTAATAAATATCTATTAAGGTGTATGCAGTGCTCCAGATAGCTTTTGAGACATAATTCTTCATGAAGCAAAGATTTTAATGGTAGTGCTCATTAAAGTTGAATCAGGGCTTAAAGCTGCATTAAGCTTTTCAATTTTCTGATTTTTTTTTTTTTGATTTTCTAAAAATATATATTTTTTAAAAATAGATAACTTCTAACCACTATCCGTGTGATTCATTTTCTGAAATTGTCTTCCTATCTGCTGTAAATAAACGGAATCCTCTTACCGGTGGGGCACTTGTTCGACAATGACTATTTTTAGTTTTAGACATGTGCACCGATACTCGGAGATTCCAGTGAACCCGACATGCGATGCTGTTAATGTATGGTTTTGTTCGTCTTTAATATCCAAATGATGTTATTTATCTCAAAAAAAGTCACAAATGATAAATTTTAATGAATTCTGTGTTTTTTAATACCAATTTAAGCATTTTGAATGTCGCAATATACTCGACCCGGTTTTTCCATGACGTCACGATTCTAAATTTAAAAATACACCCCGTTTAGATATATTTATAAATCTAATATAACATAACTAAACAAGGTCATCTGGTCAAATCAAATGTAACATTGTTCATTAGGAAAATAAATAAGTAAATTAGCACCGAATTAATTTTTTCATAGGAAAACTTAATGCAGCTTTAAAATATTTTAATAATCGAACTGCAATTCATTGTTATAAGACTCCTTTTCTTACAATAGTGCATTTATGTTTCTTGCAACAATATTTGAGTATCTTGCTTGTACCATCAATGGTAGATTTTCAGAACACAACATCCAAAACCACACAAAAGCAACATGCTAATTCTTACCCAGTGTTTAGCTTTACTTTCCAAAATGCATAGATTTTTTATCTAATGCTTTTTTCCCAAAAATATATTCCTGATTAAGCAATTAAGCACTCTATTTGGAGCACTGTGTATGCAATGCCCAAATGTAATTTGACAATTCCGTGCACAGTGTGCATAGAAATAACCAGATCATGTTTCCGAATATAAATGCTTGCACTACCTGGTATATGTAATTCTAACTGTCACAAAATTAATCAGCTCATCTGCTTTTATTTGGGAACCTAATATTTTCTACATTTATTCATCACATAAAACTGCACAATACAAATGTGAAAATTTATAAATTAAGGACAATCTTGGTCTTAAAGTTGATGACTTAATGTGCATTTCCATGTTTATTACTTATTTAACCGTACCCTGTCAACCGTACCCTGTTCATTCCCTATGAAAAATTAGAAAAAAATGGAGTTGTAAAAACCTGTATTTTGTTATCTCATCATTTTATATTCATTTAAAACCATTCAATCTTGCTACTAATTCAGTTAGTTGAATCATCAATGGTTTATTATTGTCTGGAGCATCACCCCCGATAGTTACGTAGCACATGGATTATTATTAGCTCCAAGTCGGTTAGAATGGTCTGCAGAAAACATTTTAAGGCAAGTTTAAATAAAAACCCTGAAGAACCCTACAGGCATCAACATTTTTTCGTAATCGTGTTTCAAAAAAGTGTAAGTTGTAATTGCTTTTTGAAGTCGTGTTGTGTCGATAAGCAAGGTGACAGTTTTGAAGCAAGACGCTACCATAAAATACAAATAAATGACATTTTACCTCATCTAACTCTCTGTGTGCATCTTCATAATCCATATTTTTGTCTGCAAACTGTCTTTGCAATCTTCTAAGCGTATTATAAATACGATCGAGAACATCGTAAACTGCTGTAGGTTGGTGCGATCGCTGTAGCCGGCGCATTATTATTTTAACAAATTTCCTCGATTTCAAAGATGGCGGTAACTTTCACATTTTGTTACACGCCCTCTGATTGGCTGAATTTTTCGATAAACGGTAATAGACTTTCTGTGAGTTCGATAATTCGTTAATGCAATATAAATATCGATAATAAGCTCTAAAATCTCGATAAAGCGCTTTAACGAACGGTAAAGCGTTTTAACGAACGGTAAAGCGCTTTAACGAACGGTAAAGCGCTTTAACGACCGTTAAATCGCTTTATCGGTCGTTAAAGCGCTTTATCGAATCTATATCCATTTATCGTTCGTTAAATAAAAATAGTGGAAATTTTGTGCTTGTTATCGACGCTAATGCAACATTAAATTCGTTAAAGCGCTTTAACGACCGTTAAAGCACTTTATCGAACTTTTGTTGGTGAGGCGTGCCATAAAGTAATAATTTAAATAGGTTGATCGAATACCAAATATTTACGTTTCTTTCGCCGTTCTGGCTGATCTCCAAGTGTAGCGTTTCAAGATTCGCGATGACGTGATTTCTTTTGATTGGGTCAAAGTTCAATTCAGATCGATAACCACTGTAAGCCAATCAGCGACCGACTTTCCCACGTGCATCAACCATGATCACACAGTATACAATGCGGGAAGATACAAAATTTGCCGATTTTAAGTTAGATAAATCGATAACCATAGTTACCTGACACAAAACTATTACGAGGTTAGCATAACCACAGTATACGACTTCTACGGTAACTCTTTTTCACATATTATTACTTAATTGAATCAAAATTTTGAGTGCATCTGTGACCCTCGCTGAATGCAGTGTAAACAAAAATGGCGTTCGTCAGGACGGGAAAGACGTTTTCACAAACGATCGATTTTTAAGAAAAATAATAAAATGCGTTTTTCGAAAGAATTAATTAACAGTTCTTCCCAATAATCATTTTTATGAAAATACAGATAGAATTTATTGAATTTATTCCGAATTTAATGTAAATATTGACAAATCCTCTTGTTGTTTACATGTGACGTGGATATCATGATCAGCTGATCGAGCTGGACCAGTTTGACTTAAAGGTGCTGACTAAAACTGTCTTCAACTACAATGACTACACTCATCAAAAATCTAACTTGGACATAACTGATGAGGAAACTGTAAATGTTGTGCAATGAGATGGACCGCTGTCCCAAAAAGTTGTGATGAAAATAACAATAATAAAACATTCATGTTGAGTTTAGCAGCTGACTGTAGTTGAGATCCACTTAGGTAAGGTCTGAATTGACTCCTTGAAAGCCTCCAGGGATGGCGACTGGACTACTGATGCTGGCAGGGGATTCCAATAATTTAGTTCTCGGAATGAATATAAAAATTTTAACTAGGGTAAAATCAACATTACCTTCTTCAATATCCCAGACTTGGTTCTCGAAAAAAAAGTTGGTATAAGTGAATAAATGCCAATTTCCACTCCACCATCCACATAAGCGACCATTTCAATATAAATCTTAAAGCACCATCTTTCTAGTATATCATCCCAGAATGTTTCATTTCAATTTAGGTGAATAATGAATAATCTTGACTGGGGTAAAAAACTCCAACCCACCATCCTAGAATTAACCGTCTCGATATAAGTGAAAAAGCATTTTTAACTCTCCGGGGCTGGGGCTCTTCATGCTAGGTTTCCATTCCTGGTAGCCAAAATCGCCATTGGCTACTAATTTCTGAGAAATTCTTTCAAAAAGTAATCTATTTAAGCAAATTTGTGGAAAAATACTTTAAAAAGGACTATATTTTCACAAATTTTGGAAATTTGGCTACTAATTATTTTTTATTTGTGGAAACCTAGTCTTCATGCAGTGAAATTTAAAGGGGCTAGGCTAAAATTAACATTATTTCGGTACAAGCCTGTCAAGTTTTAATCATATCATTTGTCACTTGCAATGGTCTGTGCTTTAGAAAATTCTCATTATGGTACTATATGCCTGTGAATGTTGAAGGTGTAAGAGGTGCTTACCCTCATATCACTGTATTAATATCGGGTTGTGGGTTAAAGGTGCTGCCTAACAGAGTCACAGACAAGCATTCCACTCCCAATTAATATAATTCCATAACCAGTCGATAATCTATCCTTTAAGCCAAATGTGGCTTGCAAAATGAGGAAGCAGTAACTCAAATTTTGAAGTAATACTGTATTGTCATGTATAACACAAGTCAGGTTGGAACCAAAAACCTTCCACTCTCCAAGAGGATGCTATACCATTGAGCAACCAAGGCGGTCACAAACAGAATAGATTGTTGGCCAAGGCTAGGTTTCCACAAATTTAAAATAATTAGGAGCCAAATTTCCAAAATTTGTGAAAATATAGTCCATTTTAAAGTATTTTTCTACAAATTTGCTAAAATAGGTTACTTTTTGAAAGAATTACTCAGAAATTAGTAGTCAATGGCGATTTTGGCTACCAGGAATGGAAACATAGCCAAGGGATATTGCAAGCCTAGGCTTATCAGGGCCTTCGGCAAAAAGTTTTATGACCATCATCACTATATTGTTGACAAGTTTGATTTCTCTGTGTCCAATATTGACCTGGATGTTTTAGTTCCATGTTCTCTTCACTTAATATTGATTACACACGTGGCCGGTGTAGCTAGCTAACAGAAGGTGCTTACCCTTCCAGAAACGCGGTCTAACTTCCCTGGTGGAAGTTCGCGTGTTTAACTTAACTTGTCAGTTTCAAAGTTTTTCTTACTTTACTCCCGGATTGTGATTTGGACATGGATTAGTATGTTTGTTTTTCATTGGTATAACTGCTTCATTAATTGAATGGGACAATCTTGAACTGTGATATGATACACATCTTGTTTTAAGAAACAGGAGTAGTTATTTATGCAATCCATAAATCAGTAGATTAAATTATTCACATGGTATGGTAAAAAGTGATTTAAGATGAGAAGACATTACAACGTGAGAGTGTTGTCGTGATATGGATTAGTATATTCACTATATTGGGTAATTGAATAGCCTTTTGTGTCCCTGATAAGATCATACCAAAACTCAGTTCTGTGTGACAGAACATGATTGAAAGATGAGGCAAGAACTCGGCGGTAGTTAACTATAGTCAGTCCCACTAGTATTTGGTGAGACAAAACAATGTGTGCCATCCCTTTTTGGGTGTGTGTGTGTGTGTGTGCACAATAACCCGATAATAAATTTGGACATTTCCCGGGATAGGCAATGCCTATTTTCATATTATTGACTGAGGCATAAACCATTGTTACTTTACCCTACTATCCCAGAACTGACAGTCCTGATGCAAGTGAAAGAATATTGACTGGGGCATAAAAATCCATTACACCACTCCACTCTTACTTTCACTATCCAATTATCCAAAGAAACAAGCTAACAAGTTGTTTTCACTTAACAATGACTGCATCTGCTATGTATAAAGACCAAATTACATTTTGTGTAATGGTTTAAACAACAAAATTTAAACATGTAGAAGTATGAAGCACATCATAAAACCTTTTGACTGATGTAAACTCTCTGAAGTTTTTTTTTATCAGTTTAATTGTTTCTGTATTTGTTATTGCTGTGAAATAATAATATTAACTTACCTGACATCTGATGCTCCAGGTGGCAGCACTGCAGACAGGGCACCCCCAAATAATGTTTTTTCAGCCATCTAAAACAGTTAAAACAATACCAAATAAAATCTCAAGTTATTATTATTATTATTATCATTATTATTATACTTCAATGTTAACACTGTATTCAGCCATTATCAGATTTAATATGTGTATATATTGAGCTATAAACTCATTTTTGCTCTATGCCAATAAATATTATTATTATTTTATTATATTTTATTGGATCTGCATCAGTAACTAAATGTGCAGCATATCAACCCACAACTGAATTACCAGTGGGTCATAGTCAATCAGGTTATAATAAGAAGCTTAAAAGTAAAAGCTCAAACCAAGGAAAACAGTGCTACACATAAACCACTATGGTACCTCAGTTGGTAGAGTGGTCACTTTGTATGTGGGAGGTGGTGGGTTTAAACCCGGCCAGGTGTGACCAAAACTTAAAAGTAGGTAGTGACTGTTCTTTTGAAAGCACTCGACATTACGAAATGAAAGTAACAAGGTCCTTCAGATGAAACCTTAAAAACTGATACCCCGTGTCACGGCGGATGTGACACGTTAAAGAACCCTCCCTGCATATTGCTCTGAGCACACTGCACAGGTAAAAATTTCTGCAAATTCACCTATAGCTGGTGATGTCTCATTATGAGTGAAATATTCTAAACTAGTCCTAAGTACTAAATTTCAAACAATAATTTTTGTGTATCACTCGGATATTTGTCCATGTCAACTCCCAGTTGTCTGAAAAGAAGCTTGTCATTAATCTCAGACTCTAAGAAGTAGGAGTATACAGTTGAACCTGACATGAAGGCCACCTCTATTTAAGGGTCACCTGCTTATAGAGCCCAGTAGAATTTTATCCCAATTGTTATTTATCCATATTATTTGAAAATGTATATAAAGGCCGCCTGCCTATAAAAGCCACTTTTATTGGCTCCCTTGGGTGGCCTTTTTAGACAGGTTTGACTGTTTAACATTGTGTCAATAACGAAGACATCAGAATGTCTCATGTTGGTAGATTATTTATTAACACACCAAAAAGGATTCTACCTATTGGTAGACATTATGTCATTGTGAAGCAATTCCATTCACTAAAGCAGTGAACCTGTTATATGATGCAGCCAAAAACAGATATCTTAGGAAGTTAGGAAATACTGCTATAGTGACACCATGCCATTGTGAAGACTGGTATTTCTTCTATCCACTAGAACCTGTTGATTACGATTGGGCAAGAAGTCCATAACCCAATAAAATGTTCATCGTTTGTGTGCTAACCATAATGCCATAGAATCCCCATTTTATTTTGTGCCTTGTTGGGTTTGTCCATCGATGAATCCAAATAATCTGTGTATCACTAAACTTTACACACAGCTACATATAGAAATATCTCAAGTAATTAACAAATAACTTACCACAAGTGACAAAACTGTTGAACCTCGAATGTCAAGTCGAGTAGGTCTTTGTAACAGTTTAGCACAAAAAGCTAAAAATACCTATCAAGTCACGTTGTGGGATAATTATCATATTTCTTTTGATTGTGAAATTAACGTGGTAAACTTTGCTAGTATCTCCCTGCAAGAGAACACCCATCCAGGGGAAGTAACTAAACAAAATTTCGTGTGTTTCCAGTATGTACTGCTATTGGTTGGAGCACCATCTGATAATACATGCTGCAGTTACACCGTTTTTGATATTCTCAACGTAACTTTTATCCTTGTACATTTTATCTTTTTCATTTTTTTTAAATTTAGGGGTAATATTTGAAAAATAGAGAATATTTTGTGGAAGTTTTCGTGTCTGACCCAACTTGTCACTTCCAAAGTTTTTACTTTGCTTCTAGATTGTGATTTGGACATGGATTAATAAAAAAAAGGTATGTTTGTTTTTGATTGTATATATTTCTTCAAGTTAAATATCTAAGAACAATTTTAGTCTGTACACAGTGGTTTATTTAAGAAATAATCAACATTTACCAGTGGTATATCGTCGAATAATACACAGGCCGGAGTTCAATATGCTTTGCCACGAGTGATATAAAGGTCCCTTGAAACAATTCGGCTGTTGAAATTACCTCCATTGAAATAAATCATTTTATGAATGAAAATTACATCACAACCATTGTTCACGACAAATAGCATGACGTCATAGGATAAGCAAGGGAGTATGTCATTAAAATGGAACAGCGATGGGTATATCGTTTGTTATACCACGGCTGGCTTATTCACGTTTCATATGAAGGAAAACACAGGTCATGTTAAAATTTTTGTGTTTTGTATTACTGTAAAGTAAAAATATAGGTAACCAACATTGACCTGTCTACTTGATCTTTTATTAGGAATATCCATATAGAAGGATCCACCCTATTAGTACATGGGTAGTGTTAAGTTTTAAGTTAATACATACACAGTGTACATGCCTACCATATGGAGCGAGTGTCGCTCGTGATGTAATAGAAGAAATGAATGCCTACATTCCCTATATTTAAATTAACTTATCCATGAAAAATATTTAATTTTTAAATAAAGTCAAGTGAACAGGTCAATTTTGTTTTCCTATATATGTTGAACCCCTACATAAAAGGTTTATCCACACCACTGTAAACAATTTTGCAATCGTTCAAGAGCCCATCCAAATAAGAAATTTACCATTACTGGTATTACTGTGTTCAACTTTTTATCTTACTTCATGTTGTTGTGGTATGTTCATGTTGTCGTGGTATGAACATTGTATAGTAAAAGCTATTCAGCACAAATTTACACATTTCATTGATGTAAAAGGGTCCTTTGAGAAATTAAGGTAGGTGTCCAATTTAAGTGACACTACCAGATTCCAGTCTGTGTGTTAGTTGGGGTCATTATGTACAGGTATGTAATGTTACTCAATGGGTGAAATGCACACATTTTCAGTTATAATGTCAAAGGGGTTTAGTAAGGTACCATCACCTCACCTCACCTCTTCATGCCCACTGGCACATAAGGCCTAGATGCACCTTCTCCACAGTGTTCTGTCTTTGGCAGCTGCCTTTGCTGATGATCAGCTCTTTCATCCCAGTTGTGTGTGTGTTCTTGCTCTGTTTTTCTTCACCATGTTGTTTTTGGCCAACCTACATTCCTCTTTCCTTCTGGGTGTCATGTTATTGCGGTGGTACAAAGTCCTGCAGTGTTCCATTCTAAGAACATGGTCAATCCATCTCCACTTCCTTATTTTTATTATCTCACTTGGTCTTTCAGTTTTTTTTCTGTTTGTGCAGTTCTTTGTTTGCAATTCTGTCTGCCCATCGTTCCCGCAGAAATCTTCCAAGGCATCTATTTTGGAATTTATCTATCTTTATCTTGCCCCCTCTCTGTAGCTTCCCATATCTTGCTTCCATACATAAGGACCGACAAGACCAAGCTATTGAATAATTTTTTGTTTGGCTGGGAAAATTTTGATGGCAAGGTACCATACCTACCTGATGGTTAGTGACCAGGGACCAGTTGTTCAAAGCTTGATTAGTTTAAGAAATTTATTTAGTCAAAACTTAAATTTTGTAAAATTTCAGATATATGTATATTGTGATATAATTATGCAACCATATTACCATGTCAGTTATATGTTTTCATTTACAATTACATTGATCCTAATCAAGATGATCACTGATCATTTTAAATTTCAAATTCCCATCTTATACAACATGGCAAATTATGTGATGCCACCAGATTTAACATCATGTCACTGGACTACGCTAACACCAAACAGTCCTTGTGCTACGAGACAAACTGTGTTAATTTTATAAAAAGACTAAAACACATGACAGATAACAAAGTTACATTTATTATACAAAGTTTTAGGGACACACTGACAAAGAATTGTAATTGTAACTAAATTTGCAATAGTACCAATGGTATGAACCAATAAAATGAATCACCTAAAAATTAAGAGAGCAAAATTGTATATTCCGACAATTACACAATGATTTAAGCAATTTTGAAACAAAAATAGTAATAATTTAAACTTTGATAAAATATTAACAACATAACAAATAAATCATAATATTGATAACATTTACATGTATTGTGAAAAGTTTTAGTAAATTTTCAAAACCTTAAAGGTTAAAACTAATAATAATGTGAAATTGCTGAAAATGAATGATTGCAATCACTGTCCCCCACCCCCCAACTTCCCCATCTCCCTGAACCTAAGTATTTTATTAGTGTAAAAAACAAAATAATCTAAAAAAAAAAAAAACAGCGCTATTTCTAAACAGAAATAATATAATCTATTGAGTAAAATATATAACTATTTATTAATGAAAACTGAAAAAGAAAATGTTTGGATTTTTCCACCACATAATTATCTCCCTTGTCCATATAAAGCATGCTGTAATCCTTCAATGTCTCGTCTACATTTGTAAATCCCTTATAATCACAACATCTATAACATATATTGTACGACGACATAACTGATTAAATATGTAGATAGATAGGTATCATAGTGAAAGTTAATAAAGCAGGCTCTAAAAGGCAACACTGATTCTTCCATCTTTTAAACTTTCCTTCTTTAAATTAAAAGTCTGACACCGGGTCTTCTTGCGAAATAATCTAATCTCTATCCTTTTTCTTTTCCTATACAAAAGAAAAACAAAACAATGATCAATTTATGTTTCATATAACTGAGCAAGTTTATTAAACTACGTAATACACACACAAACAAAAAAAAAATTAACTGAGTTCTTAATTTTATTCTCTGTGTCCCTTTGCAGTTTGGGCAAATTTGGCAAATTTTACAGGTACATGTAATATGTGCGCTTTATTTTTTAACTCAACTGGGCATATTTTTGTAGCTGGTACAAAGTAAAGAGACTTGGGTAAGAAATTGTAGGACGTGACTTGGCAAAATTTAAAACATGTTTTAAAGGTTAAATAATAGCACCATATCAACTTTTGATGATTTTTTAAAATGGAAAAAAGTGCAAATTTGAACTTAAGAACTACAAAGGGTTAAACCACTTGTTTAAGGTTACTTGCTGAGGGTGAATTGGAGTACTAGTGTTTCAAATATGATGACAATAACTGTCACTTTTAAAAACAACACACTATGTCAGATTGCTAGGCATTCTTCACTCATTCATACTTTAAAATATTTTCAAGAACAGAGATTTTAAATAGTCACAAAATAATTTCTACCTTGCTGGACAGGATGATAAGAAGTTTACGGAATATCTGAATAAAGTCCAAAAACAGGTCAACACTGTGCCTACAAATAGATAAAATATGATATAACAAGAGCTATAAATATAAATTAAGACACGTTGCAAGTTATCTGCTCATGTAATGGACAGCCCCTTCATGATGCCATCCACCACATAATCTTTAGATAAATAAATAAAAAAATATCGGTAATTTTTTTTTCAAATCAGTCTTTACCGATATTACTGTATTCTCTATTGATCTTGTAATGAAAAATAATGGTACAACAAGCTTCATCTATTATGGAAATAAAGTAAAACTTGTAGTACCCAAAGAACAAGTGACTTTGATATACATGTAGTTATTGAAACCAAACGGATGACAAAATAGTTGTGGCTAACAAGAACTGTTGGATGAACAGCATACAGCTTGCCTACACATCTAAATCGATAAAAAATAAATTTTAACACGGACACCAGCACATAGGTTCAATGACCTATGACATAAGGTGCTTAGCCCTCCGCAGCAGCTGGTCTCACTTCCCTGGTAGAAATTCGCTTGTTTAACCTAATTTGTCAGTTTTAAAGTTTTTACTTTGCTTCTGCATTGTGATTCAGACATGGATTAGTATGTTTGTTTCTGATAAGATAAAAGCCACCTAAAATGATTCCTTTTAATTCAATGTATCTGAAAAACAGCATACGAGTTACCAAACAAAGGTCTACTGTATACACACCACTGTGGTAGCTCAGTTGGTAGAGTGGTCGCTTTGCAAGTGAAAGACTGTGGGTTCAAACCCCGACAGGATCTGACC
This sequence comes from Anadara kagoshimensis, assembly GCA_021292105.1. Taxonomy (NCBI): domain Eukaryota; kingdom Metazoa; phylum Mollusca; class Bivalvia; order Arcoida; family Arcidae; genus Anadara; species Anadara kagoshimensis. Next base: position 30,918,242 of record CM037870.1, on the reverse strand, counting down.
TAAGACTGTATAATACCATCAGCACAACACATAGGCAAAATTTCTGCACCTTCAACTACTTCTGGTGATGTCTTAATATCAGTGAAATATTCTTAACTGGGATATTAAACACCATTACTGAACTGAACTCTGCTGTATACGTAGTATAAATATGTTGGTCTATCTTACCAGATGTAATCATCATCTCCAAGTTTGCGTTTTTCCACAATCAGCTGAGTATCATACAAGACAAAACCACAGAATATGAATAGTCCACCATACATATAAGCCTACAATTACAAAATCATTAAATATCAGTTATACTCGTTTAAGAAATAACATTCTACTTGAGTGTATTTGGTAATGAAAGTCGGGAATAGCAAATTCAATGAACTGCAAAGGAATAACATTCTTTTTGAGTGTATTCATTAGGTATTATGAATGACAGTCAGAAACAGCAAAGTTAATGAAATACAAAGAAATAACACTCTATTTGAATGTATTCATTTAATATTATGAAAAGTCAGGAATAACAAACTGAATGAACTACATGTATAAAGAAAAATAATTTGAGTATATTTATTCAGTATGATGAATGAAAGTCAGGAATAGCCAATTGAATGAACTGCAAAGTAATAACATTCTATTTGAGTGCATTCATTTGGTATTATGAAAGAAAGTCAGGAATTGCAAAGTAAATGTAAATGCACTGCAAAGCAGTTCACATTTAATTTTCCATTTAACTCTTATTCAAAATACCAAATGAATGTTATTTCTTATATTTACAATCATAAAAATATCGCCAACACGACAGGAATGTAAAATTTTCTCTACAATAATAATAGGTTTTGACATGCATGGGATTGATGAATTAGCCTTTTTCCAAATAAGGATAGTTTGGAATGCTGATTAATCAAACAATGCATGAAATAAGATTTCCCATGACCACATTGGATAGTTAAACATTACATACTCAAGAGGTGACAGAACATGGCCCAAATCATATTCACAATTGAATGCCAGCAAAAACGAATAGGTTCATAAAAAAAGACCAATTCCAATTATACATATATCACTTTGAAAGTTTTAATTCAGATAAGCAAATTCATTACACATTATTGATGTTTGATGATTTGCTCTGCAGAAATAAAGTCTCTGGGAAACATTACATTTAGTATTTGAAAAATGATATACATTTGAAAGACACTAAAAGTTTTCATTAGCATCTCAAGTTAAAAGTTCAAAGAGACTGGTACTTACATTCCAGATTAGTTGCGATCCGAAAAAAATATTCAGAAATCCAGCAAACATGAGCCAGGTAAGACCACTCATCAGGAATCCTGTAAAAATATATACAATAAAGTTAAATGATATCATAAACAGTAAAGTCATATGACATAAAAAATTATTCCTACTGTATATCCAGAATTGGAGGCCACATCGAAAATGCAAGAATAAAGTTGTACTTTCCAACAAACTCCCAAATATTTGTCAAACTTAATACAACAAGAGGCCCATGGGCCTTAAAGCTCACCTGTGACCTTTGAACCCATGAGCTTCATTCAAATATCAAAATGATAATTAGGCCAATATTCTAATATACATCCCTATACAAAAAGTTTATAGTTTTTGAGATAAATAATCATCTCAGTACTTGTTTGTATCTGTGATCTTGACATTTAAACTCACGCTCTTTATTCATATATCAAAATGACCACTGTGTCAGTACCAACAATATTCTAATATACATGCCTATACAAAAAGTTAATAGTTTTCAAGATATTTAACCATCACATTGTTAATACAGTTGAACTGAGGGAAGTTCACTGCCTGTTGTCTGTGATCCTTTTCTGGTAGAAATATGACACATAAGTCAGATTATGATCCAGGTTACTTTGAAAGTTCACTTTCTGATATTAACACCATGATCCCATCCTTCCATAGCATATTTCTGATGCCAAACAAGCATCGTTAGTTCATTTCCATGATGGCAATATTTGATGTATGACTTAGAATAGTTTGGGAATTCATACTCCAAATATAGATGGATCTGTTATCTTCATGGAACAGAGCAATTGCTTGAAATCCTCTACCATCCATCGATCAGCTGAAACTGGCACTGGGTGATGACTGCTACTGTCAGGGCTAGAAATAATGAAAATGTAAGAACATGATATTTGGAGGCTTAGAAATATTTGTTTTTGTGGTGTGTGCCAATTTGTGCTATCAATGTTTATGATTAACAATGGTAATAACTTATTTCCAGAGTAAAACTTATCAAGTGAAAAAGTTGCAGATTACATGAAAATCACTTCCTTACATATCTGCATTGACTCCTTGTAAAGATTGAGAGCTGCATATTCTTTTTCTATTGCTGTGGACTGGAGTCAGAAGGGCAGTGATTTCATTTATAAACAAGAGGCCCATGGGCCTTAACGTTCACCTGAGGCTAAGTTCATATCTCATGCAGAGGTTCAATGGTCAATAACATTTATTAAAGAGAACTCCTAATTTTCAGCAGTAAGGCAGAATTAAATGCAATGATTTTTGCAAATTAATCATACCTTGTCCCGAGCTTGCTACATATAATATATATAATATATAGTCTAGCTACAACACATTATTTATAAACAGCTAAAAAAGTAAAAACAAAAGTATGAAACTATGACCTTCATTTATATATCAAAATGATTGTTAGGCCATTACCTACAATATTCGAATATACATGCCTATACAAAAAGTTTATAGTTTTCGAGGTACTTAACCATTTCAGTATCCTTTCCCATCTGTAACCTTGACCTTTGAACCCATTACCTTAATCTATATATCAAAATGATTGTTAAATCAACTCCTACAATATTCTAATATACATGTCTATACAAAAAGTTTTTGAGATAATTAACCATTTCAGTATTCTTTCTCATTTGTGACCTTGACCTTTGAACCCATGACATCAATCTATATATCAAAATGATCGTTAAATCAAAACCTACAATATTCTAATATATATATGTCTATACAAAAAGTTAATAGTTTTTGAGATAATTAACTATTTCGGTATTCTTTTGCATCTGTGACCTTGACCTTTGAACCCATGACATTAATCTATATATCAAAATGATCGTTAAATCAAAACCAACCATATTCTAATATACATGTCTATACAAAAAGTTAATAGTTTTCAAGATAATTAACCATTTTGGTATTGATTTGCATCTGTGACCTTGACCTATGAACCCATGACCTTAATCTACATATCCAAATGATAGTTACATGTAAATCAATTCATACAATATTGTAATATACATGTCTATACAAAAAGTTAATAGTTTTCTAGATAATTAACCATTTCGGTATTCTTTTGCATCTGTGACCTTGACCTATGAACCCATGACCTTAATCTACATATCAAAATGATAGTTAAATCAATTCCTACAATATTGTAATATACATCTCTATACAAAAAGTTAATAGTTTTCTAGATAATTAACCATTTCGGTATTCTTTACATCTGTGACCTTGACCTTTGAACCCATGACCTTTATCTATATATCAAAATGATCGTTAAATCAATTCCTTCAATACTGTAATATACATGTCTATAAAAAAGTTTATAGTTTTCGTGATAACCATTTCGCTATTGTTTTGCATCTGTGACCTTGACCTTTGAACCCATGACCTTTATTAATATATCAAAATAACCATTGTGCCATTACCTACAATATTCTAATATGTATGCCTATACAAAAAGTTAATAGTTTTGCAGAAAATCAACTATAACAGTAATAGTTGTGCATCTTTGATCTTGACCTTTGAACTCATGACCTTGATCTATGTATCAAAATGATCGTCATGTCAATACCTACAATTAACTGAAAATCCCATGCCATTATCACCTGAAATGCTTAAAAAATAGCATTTTTTATCAAAGGTCAAAAACAGGGACATGACCTTGACCTTTGGAAGAAAATAGCAAGACAAGATCAATAGTGAAAACTCCATGCAATTATCTTCAGCCGTTATTGAGTTATAACAATAAATGTCTCATTTTCAAAATTACATAATTTTACGCAAAAAACGCATAACCTATTTTTCGTTTAATTTTCATGAAAAACACAATTTTATTGTCCCCAGGTATGCTGAATCTTAATATCTAATCAAAATTTGCCTGCACCTTGTGGTTTCAGAGAAGAAGATTTTTTTGTCTTTTTGCTATTTTTAGTAACAGCGGCCATCTTGTTGGGTGTGGCCAAACCCCCAACACAATTTTGAAAGGCTGTTACCCAGGCATGATAATCGCCAAGTTTCAACAAATTTGGCTCACCAGTTTTGGAGGAGAAGATTAAAATGTAAAGTTTACACACGACGGACAGTGATAGATTGCAATAGCTCATCTGAGCCTTTGGCTCAGGTGAGCTAAAAATTAAAAAATCAGACAAGAAATATTTTGAACAAAGATGTAAAAATGACTTCAGATACTAGTGTACGATATCAAATGAATTCAGAATTTCAATGGATTTCATGTCTAGGATTTTCACAAGATTTTAATATTAAACCCACCATTTAGTGAAGCTAACAAAGCTTTGAGTGATAATGCCTTGATGAACAAAATAACTTACTCTATGTTAACTGGATCATTTAAGGTTATTAGAATATCCGTGGTAAAGTCTGGAAGTCTAAACAGTCCCATGTGTATGTTGATCTGGTTCTTGGCAGCCTCATTGTATTTAGCAATGTTTTGTTGACCTAACACATACCAGGCGCTGCTACACCTGTAAAAAGAGACAGGATGAGTTTGTGAAATATTACATCCATGGCAGCCATAAAGAAGACAAGCAAATTCAGGGAATTAGGATCCCCCGCCAGCAGGTTTTTGTTTTGTGATTTGCACTTATGTCCAAAGGGCAATAACTCCCAGGAAAATCAACTCAGGTTAGTGAGATTTTTTCAATTTTCCATTTTTCTTCGAAAGGTGGGGATAATAAGATTCAAGTCCAATGAAGTATAAAATAAAACATTTTAGTAGAACTGACAAGCCTGGCATAACATATACATGTGCCAAATATTTTTTTTAAAAAGTTCTGGTGTAAATAAAAAATTTCTAGGATGTAACAAAATGCTTATGAGTTTGAGAACAATATATTTTACTTTATAGGCCAGTAAATAATGAACTCATAGTAATATATAACCCTGCTTTTCCATTTTATGAAGGACCATGTTCAGGTAGTAATAATGGGCAATGTTGCAGGGGTGGATGCTTAAAACTACACCGGCATTTAAATCTTAGGTGCTAAATCAACTGGAACCTGTGCAATTTTAACCATAACTATTATAGCAATGAAATATTTTGCGTTTGTTGCAGGTAATTATGTACAAATTAATAAACAAAATACATGATACATTTAAATATTTGTTATTTAAAGCCCTGTTTCAAATGATTCTGTTATTGAGAATGTGGAGATTAAATGAGTGACTCAAATGTTAAATTTAAGTTTTTATTTTAACCCCTAAAGAATGAAAATTGCTAAATTGATCACCTAAGGTCAACTTCTAATTCGCAATTGTAAAAATTTAGGTCAAATTTAGCACAAATGCAAGCATAACTTATTATGGAATCATCTCTTCAGAAACTGACTTACTCTGCTGACATGGATAATTTATCATCGGATATCTGCTCTACACTAATTATTCTACTATCCTCTCCTTCTGCATTGTTACTGCTAGCTAGATCGTCAAAATGAGTTCTGAAAAATAAATTTTATTATATGTAATTGGAAAATTCAACTGACCCACAACCAACTGGCCTAACCTGCATTTACATGTGAATTCCTGCTGACCCTCCAAATAAAGGACTGACCCACAAGTGACCATAGAGTTTGGAGATTTGAATTCATTAACACACAAATACACCAGTAATCACTGCACATTTTAGATGATCTACATGGGTGGACCAAAATGGTGTAATGGATTAATTTTGTGTCAGTAGCAAGTGAAAAAAAACCCCACAAAATCACCAAGCGCATACTGTACCCATTTGTCTGTGAAATCACACCATAATGCACAATTTTTTAATCAAATTTTCAATTTCTTTCGAGATGGATGCACCCAGACCCACAAGCATTATGTAATGCACCAGCAATTACACAAAATACAGTTGGCAGCTCTGTTAAAAGAAGTTATATTACCAAGAACATTTTTTTTAAGTTTCATAAGTCTTTAAGTCATTTAAACACAATTTGATCTTACTTGATAGCCATTTGATCTGGTTCTTGTACCATTTCTAGTATTTCTATGATCAAACTCTGGTCAGTCTGTGAATGTGTAAACACTTCCTGGTTATCTGGTATCTGTCTTATCTGACTGAAATTATAAAAAACTCAGATATATAATATACAGTCAAACATGTCTAATGACCCAACAAATGGTGTCCCTGACTCCCTGCTTCCTCGCCTGACGCTCTGGCAGTATTATATGACTGGGGGTGTGGTATGCTTGTCTGCAGCATAGCTAGCACCTTAAGGTGTGCAATTGTATAAGGTAGACCATAAAACACACTTTTCTATCCTTAGAATTAATAGATCTGCCCTGGTTCCAAATATCAGAAAAGTTGCAAATGCAACAACAACATCCTTGAACTGAGCACCTCAACATGTAAGTGATAGCATCTTGACTGGGGCATAAACCATTGTTACTCCACCCTACTATTCCAGAACTGACAGTCCTGATGCAAGTGAAAGAATATTGACTGGGGCATAAACCATTGTTACTCCACCCTACTATCCCAGAACTGACAGTCCTGATGCAAGTGAAAGAATATTGACTGGGGCATAAACCATTGTTACTCCACCCTACTATCCCAGAACTGACAGTCCTGATGCAAGTGAAAGAATATTGACTGGGGCATAAACCATCATTACTCCACCCTACTATCCCAGAACTGACAGTCCTGATGCAAGTGAAAGAATATTGACTGGGGCATAAACCATCGTTACTCCACCCTACTATCCCAGAACTGACAGTCCTGATGCAAGTGAAAGAATATTGACTGGGGCATAAACCATCGTTACTCCACCCTACTATCCCAGAACTGACAGTCCTGATGCAAGTGAAATAATATTGACTGAGGCATAAACCATTGTTACTTCACCCTACTATCCCAGAACTGACAGTCCTGATGCAAGTGAAAGAATATTGACTGGGGCATAAAAATCCATTACACCACTCCACTCTTACTTTCACTATCCAATTATCCAAAGAAACAAGCTTACAAGTTGTTTTCACTTAACAATGACTGCATCTGCTATGTATAAAGACCAAATTACATTTTGTGTAATGGTTTAAACAACAAAATTTGAACATGTAGAAGTATGAAGCACATCATAAAACCTTTTGACTGATGTAAACTCTCTGAAGTGAGGTTTTTTTATATCAGTTTAATTGTTTCTGTATTTGTTATTGCTGTGAAATAATAATATTAACTTACCTGACATCTGATGCTCCAGGTGGCAGCACTGCAGACAGGGCACCCCCAAATAATGTTTTTTCAGCCATCTAAAACAGTTAAAACAATGCCAAATAAAATCTCAAGTTATTATTATTAATATTATTATCATTATTATTATGCTTCAATGTTAACACAGTATTCAGTCATTATCAGATTTAATATGTGTATATGTTGGGCTATAAGCTCGTTTTTGCTCTATGCCAATAAATATTATTATAATATTATTTTATTATATTTTATTGGATCTGCATCGTTTACTAAATCATCAGTAAATGTGCAGCACATTAACCCACAACTGAATTACCAGTAGGCCATAGTCAATCAGGTTATAATAAGAAGCTGAAAAGTAAAACCTAAAACCAAGGAAAACAGTGCTACACATAAACCACTATGGTAATTCAGTTGATAGAGTGCTCACTTTGTATGTGGGAGGTGGTGGGTTTAAACCTGGCCAGGTGTGAGCAAAACTTAAAAGTAGGTAGTGACTGTTCTTTTGAAAGCACTCGACATTACGAAATGAAAGTAACAAGGTCCTTCAGATGTGAACTTAAAAACTGATACCCTTTGACACGGCGGATGAGACACGTTAAAGAACCCTCCCTGCATATTGCTCTGAGCACACTGCACAGGTAAAAATTTCTGCAAATTCACCTATAGCTGGTGATGTCTCATTATGAGTGAAATATTCTAAACTAGTCCTAAGTACTAAATTTCAAACAATAATTTTTGTGTACCACTCGGATATTTGTCCATGATAACTCCCAGTTGTCTGAAAAGAAGCTTGTCATTAATCTCAGACTCTAAGAAGTAGGAGTATACAGTTGAACCTGACATGAAGGCCACCTCTATTTAAGGGTCACCTGCTTATAAAGCCCAGTAGAATTGTATCCCAATTGTTATTTATTCATATTATTTGAAAATGTATATAAAGGCCGCCTGCCTATAAAAGCACTTTTATTGGCTCCCTTGGGTGGCCTTTTTAGACAGGTTTGACTGTTTAACATTGTGTCAATAACGAAGACATCAGAATGTCTCATGTTGGTAGATTATTTATTAACACACCAAAAAGGATTTTACCTGTGGGAATGGTACGTGACATTATGTCATTGTGAAGCAATTCCATTCACTAGAGCAGTGAACCTGTTATATAATTCAGCCAAAGACAGATATCTTAGGAAGTCAGGAAATACTGCTATAGTGACACCATGCCATTGTGAAGACTGGTATTTTTTCTATCCACTAGAACCTGTTGATTACGATTGGGCAAGAAGTCCATAACCCAATAAAATGTTCATCGTTTGTGTGCTAACCATAATGATATAGAATCCCCATTTTATTTTGTGCCTTGTTGGGGTTTGTCCATCGATGAATCCAAATAATTTGTGTATCACTAAAATTTTTACACACCGCTACAAACAGAAATATCTCAAGTAATTAACAAATAACTTACCACAAGTGACAAAACTGTTGAACCTCGAATGTCAAGTCGAGTAGGTCCTTGTAACAGTTTAGCATAAAAAGCTAAAAATACCTATCAAGTCACGTTGTGGGATAATTATCACATTTCTTTTGATTGTGAAATTAACGTGGTAAACAGTGCTAGTATCTCCCTCTAGGAGAATTCCTATACAGGGGAAGTAACTAAAACAAAATTTGGTGTGATTCCGGTATGTACTGCTACTGGGTAGAGCACCATTTGATAATTTGACACTACCATTTTTTATATTGTCACCCCAAAACCCTGTGATTAGTTTTTTATTCTTATAACATTGAGAAGTAAAATTTGAAAAATAGTGGGAACAGTGTATATCCCCCCCACCCGAGTTAAAATATTTTTCAAATAATTTCAGTCTGTACACAGTGGTTTATTTTGGGTTTTGTATTACTGTAAAGTAATATTTTCGATTGTACATAAAATTGGAAAAGTTGGGACCCTACATAAATATTTTAACCACACTACTGTATAAAATGTTGTCACTTTATCAGGAGCCCATCCAAATTCAGAATTTTACCATTACTGGTATTACAGTGTTCAACTTTTTATCTTACTTCATGTTGTTGTGGTATGGCCATTGTAGAGTACAAGCTATTCAGCACAAATTTATACATTTCACAGATGTGTGAGGGTCCTTTGTGGAATTAAGGTGTCCAATGTATATTTCTACAGAAGGGATCCTAGTTACCAAATTCCAGTCCGTGTATTTGTCAGGAACAGTAAGTGCAGGCAGTGTAACTCAATGGGTGTAATGCACACATTTTCAGTTATAATGTCAAAGGGGTTTGGTAAGGTACCATTACCTCACCTCACCTATACTCTTCATGCTCGCTGGCATGTAAGGCCTAGATGCACCTTCTCCACAATGTTCTTTTATTGTCAGCTGCCCTTGCAGACGCTCTGCTCTTTCATATCAGTTGTGTTCATTCTTGTTCTGTTGTTCTTTGCCACATTGTTTTTGGCCAACATACTTTCCTCTTTCATTCTAGGTGTCATGTTGTTGCAATGGTACAAATCATGTTATTTTCCAATCTAAGTACATGGCCAATCCATCTCAACTTATTTTTATTGCCTCACTTGCTTTTTCTGGTTTTTTTCTGTTGTGAAGTTCTTTGTTTTGAATTCTGTCTGGTCATCTTACCCTCAGGAATCTTCTAAGGCATCTATTCTGGAATGTATCTATCTTTTATCCTGCCCCTCTCTGTAGTTTTCTATGTCTCGCTTCCATACATAAGCAGTGACAGGACCAAGCCGTTAAATAATTAAATCTTTTGTTTGGCTGGGTACCATACCTACCTGATGGTTAGTGACCAGGGGCCAGTTGTTGGATGTTTGATTAGTTTAATAAATTGATCAGTCAAAACTTAAATTTTGTAAAATTTCTGATACATGTATATTGTGAATATACTCTTGAAATTATCGAAAATGAATAAAATACCATAAAACTAAAGCACATTGTTATAAAACTATCAACTTCATAATGATATGTTGATTTTTATTAATGTTTTTAATTTTTGTTAATCATTGATTGAACTAACCAAGCTTCCAACAACTGGGAGTTGGTCAGTTGTTAAGTCATATATGGCTTTCTAAGATCATAATCATTGACAACATACATTAGATAGCACCAGTACATGTTATGCAGCTATGGGAATTATGCCACCACATTACCATCTCAATTATATGTTTACATTTACAATTACATTGATCCTAATTAAGATTATCACTGATCACTTTAAATTTCAAAGTCCTACCACATATGTATGACAAATTATGTGATGCCACAAGATGTAACAGTCATGTCAGTGGACTATGCTATCACCCAACGATCCTTGAGTTAAAAAATAGCAAAATTTAACACTAACCCCCACCCCACACAAAAATTTGTGATTTTACAGTACATTGTGTATTTGTTGGTTATGCCCTGCATGACAAGCATGACTAGTTTGATACTGTGATTAGGTTTTACTAAAGAAGTAATGCCTGGGGGGTTGGGGAGAGATAAACAGTGAATTTTGTTAATTTAAAAAAAAGACTAAAACACATGACAGATAACAAAGTTAAATTTATTATACAAAGTTTTAGGGACACACTGACAAAGAATTGTAATCGTAACTAAGGTACCAATGTTATTAATCAACAAATTGAATCACCTAAAAATTAAGAGAAGAAAATTGTATATTCTGACCATTACACAATGCTTTAAGCGATTTTGAAACAAAAACAGTAATAATTTAAATTATGATAAAATATTAACAACATAACAAATAAATCATAATATTGATAACATTTAGATGTATTGTGAAAAGTTTTAGTAAATTTTCAAAACCTTAAAGGTTAAAACCAATACTAATGTGAAATTGCTGAAAATGAATGATTTTTAACACAACACCCCCCATTGGTAACATTTAGATGAATTGTGGAAAGTTTTAGTATCTTTTCAAAACCTTAACGGTTAAAACCAATAATGTGAACTGAAAAAATGAATGATTGCAATCACTGTCCCCCACCCCCCAACTTCCCCATCTCCCTGAACCTAAGTATTTTATTAGTGTAAAAAACAAAATAATCTAAAAAAAACCAGCGCTATTTCAAAACAGAAATAATATAATCTATTGAGTAAAATATATAACTATTTATTAATGAAAACTGAAAAAGAAAATGTTTGGATTTTTCCACCACATAATTATCTCCCTTGTCCATATAAAGCATGCTGTAATCCTTCAATGTCTCGTCTACATTTGTAAATCCCTTATAATCACAACATCTATAACATATATTGTACGACGACATAACTGATTAAATATGTAGATAGATAGGTATCATAGTGAAAGTTAATAAAGCAGGCTCTAAAAGGCAACACTGATTCTTCCATCTTATAAACTCTCTTTCTTTAAATTAAAAGTCTGACACCGGGTCTTCTTGCGAAATAATCTAATCTCTATCCCTTTTCTTTTCCTATACAAAAGAAAAACAAAACAATGATCAATTTATGTTTCATATAACTGAGCAAGTTTATTCAACTACGTAATACACAAAAAAAACAAAAAACAAAAACAAAAACAAAAACAAAAAACAAAATTAACTGAGTTCTTAATTTTTTTCTCTGTGTCCCTTTGCAGTTTGGGCAAATTTGGCAAATTTTACAGGTACATGTAATATGTGCGCTTTATTTTTTAACTCAACTGCACATATTTTTGTAGCTGATACAAAGTAAAGAGACTTGGGTATAAAATTGTAGAAAGTGACTTGGTTAAATTTAAAACATGTTTTAAAGGTTAAATAATGGCTACATATCAACTTTTGATGATTTTTTTAAATTGAAAAAAGAGCAAATTTGAACTCAAGAACTACAAAAGGGTTAAACCACTTGTTTAAGGTTACAGGTACTTTCTGAGGGTGAAGTGGAGCACTAGTGTTTCAAATATGTTGACAAAAACTGTCACTTTTAAAAACAACACACTATGTCAGATTGCTAGTCATTCCTCACTCATTCATACTTTAAAATATTTTCAAGAACAGAGATTTTAAATAGTCACAAAATAATTCCTACCTTGCTGGACAGGATGATAAGAAGTTTACGGAATATCTGAATAAAGTCCAAAAACAGGTCAACACTGTGCCTACAAATAGATAAAATATGTTATAACAAGAGCTATCAATATAAATTAAGACATGTTGCAAGTTATCTGCCCATGTAATGGACAGCCCCTTCATGATGCCATCCACCACATAATCTTTAGATAAATAAATAAAAAAATATTGGTATTTTTTTTTTCAAATCAGTCTTTACCGATATTACTATTTTCTCTATTGATCTTGTAATGAAAAATAATGGTGCAACAAGCGTCATCTATTATGGAAATAAAGTAAAACTCGTAGTGCCCAAAGAACAAGTGACTTTGATATACATGTAGTTATTGAAACCAAACGGATGACAAAATAGTTGTGGCTAACAAGAACTGTTGGATGAACAGCATACAGCTTGCCTACACATCTAAATCGATAAAAAATAAATTTTAACACGAACACCAGAACATAGGTTCAATGACCTGACATTAGGTCCTTAGCCCTCCGCAGCAGCTGGTCTCACTTCCCTGGTAGAAGTTCGCTTGTTTAACCTAATTTGTCAGTTTCAAAGTTTTTACTTTGCTTCTGGATTGTGATTCGAAATGGATTAGTATGTTTGTTTTTGATAAGATAAAAGCCATCTAAAACGATTCCTTGCAATTCAATGTATCTGAAAAACAGCATACAAGTTACCAAACAAATGTCTACTGTATACACATCACTGTGGTAGCTCAGTTGGTAGAGTGCTCGCTCTGCAAGTGAAAGACTGTGGGTTCAAACCCCGACAGGATCTGACCTAAGACTTGAAAATGGGCAGTGACTGTTCTTTCCCAGAGCACTTGGCATAAGAAATGAAAGTCACGGTTCTTATGGATGGAAACTTAATATAAATGAGGTCTTGTGTCTCAGTAAGCGTAGCATGATAAAGAAACTTGCTGTATAATACCATCAGCACAACGCATAGGCAAAATTTCTGCACCTTCACCTACTGCTTCACCTACTATCAGTGAAATATTCTTAACTGGGATATTAAATACCAATACCAAACTGAACTCTCTGTATACATAGTATAAATATGATTGTCTATCTTACCAGATGTAATCATCATCTCCAAGTTTGCGTTTTTCCACAATCAGCTGAGTATCATACAAGACAAAACCACAGAATATGAATAGTCCACCATACATATAAGCCTACAATTACCAAATTATTAAATATTAGTAATATTCGTTTGAGAAATAACATTCTATTTGAGGATATTCATTTGGTAATGAAAGTCGGGAACAGCAACTTTAATTCACTGCAAAGAAATAACATTCTATTTGAGTGTATTCATTTGGTAATGAAAGTTGGGAACCGCAAATTTAATTCACTGCAAACTTGCAAAGAAATAACATTTTATTTGAGTGTATTCATTTGGTATTATGAAAAATAGTTAGGAATAGCCAATTGAATGAACTGCAAAGTAATAACATTCTATTTGAGTGTATTCATTTGGTAATGAAAGTTGGGAACCACAAATTTAATTCACTGCAAAGAAATAACATTTTATTTGAGTGTATTCATTTGGTATTATGAATGGAAATTGGGAATAGCAAATTGAATGATCTATAAAGAAAAAAAAATGAGTATATTTATTCAGTATGATGAATGAAAGTCAGGAATAGCCAATTGAATGAACTGCAAAGTAATAACATTCTACTGGAGTGCATTCATTTGGTATTATGAATGAAAGTCAGGAATAGCAAAGTTAATGCACTGCAAAGCAGTTCACATTTAATTTTCCATTTAACTCTTATTCAAAATACCAAATGAATGTTATTTCTTATATTTACAATCATAAAAATATCGCCAACATGACAGGAATGTAAAATTTTCTCTACAATAATAATAGGTTTTGACATGCATGGGATTGATGAATTAGCCTTTTTCCAAAAAGGATAGTTTGGAATGCTGATTAATCAAACAATGCATGAAATAAGATGAAGATATCCCATGACCACATCGGATAGTTAAACATTACATACTCAAGAGGTGACAGAACATGGCCCAAATCATATTCACAACTGAATACCAGCAAAAACGAATAGGTTCATAAAAAGAAGACCAATTCCAATTATAAATATATCACTTTGAAAGTTTTAATTCAGATAAGCAAATTCATTACACATTATTGATGTTTGATGATTTGCTCTTCAGGAATAAAGTCTCTGAGAAACATCATAAGACAGAACTATTACATGATAATTTAGTATTTGAAAAATGATATACATTTGAAAAATACTAAAAGTTTTCATTAGCATCTCAAGTTAAAAGTTCAAAGAGACTGGTACTTACATTCCAGATTAGTTGCGATCCGAAAAAAATATTCAGAAATCCAGCAAACATGAGCCAGGTAAGACCACTCATCAGGAATCCTGTAAAATATATACAATAAAGTTAAATGATATCATAAACAGTAAAGTGATATGACATAAAAAATTATACCTACTGTCTAGGTTTCCATAAATTTAAGATAATTAGTAGCCAAATTTCCAAAATTTGTGAAAATATAGTCTTTTTTAAAGTATTTTTCCACAAATTTGCTAAAATAGGTTACTTTTTGAAAGAATTCCTCAGAAATTATTAGCCAATGGCGATTTTGGCTACCAGGAATGGAAACATGTATATCCAGAATTGGAGGCCACATGGAAAATGCAAGAATAAAGTTGTACTTTCCAACAAACTCCCAAATATATGTCAAAACTTAATACAAAATCTACTGACCTAATAGGAAAAAAATATTTTTTATTCACCCAAAAGTTTTATTGTGTTTGTGACAATGACTTACGCTTTCTTTCAATAGAAAATCAAATAAAACTGGACAATTTTTGATATTGTTTGTTTACTTGTACCTAGTCATAACTGAAAATCTGTATTGTCATCTGTGATTGACATACAACTGTACTATGCGATACATTATTACTGTAGAAAGGAACATGTTGGCACTATGGGGAAGTTACAGGGCGAAATTTGGTGATGTTTACACTGGAAGTGATGTCCTTGGTGATGTTTTACGCCATATGCAAAACGGGAACCACCATATGTCCCGAGCCATTAGGCCCATCAGGCAGGAGCTTATCCCAGTTTCGGTGGCGTTAAGCGACTGAGAGTACAAGACTCCCCTGAATGGGACGCTGCTCCATCGCAGGGTTAACCCCCAGCATTTTACTGGCACTCATTTATTTTTCAGCTGAGTGAACTGGATCAACGTGAAATTAAGTGTCTTGCTCAAGGACAAAACACATCGCCCGGTCCAGGGATCGAAGCCACGACCTTCGAATCATGAGTCCAATGCCTTAACCACTAGGCCACGCGCTTCCACTTGAACCACCATAGTGCCAACATTTTAGTGTACAGAAATATTCTAAGCTAATCGCAGATTCGCATAAAGATTGCCCGTTACAAGTGAAAAATGTCAATTTTTATTCAAGCTTATTTGATTTTCTATGGAAATAAAGCGTAATTCACTGTCACAAACACAATGACATGAACAGTAATCTTATTTTGACAACACCCAAAAAACTTGAACAGAAACAACAATCTTTCTAGAAAAGACAATATTTTACTGTTTTGGTTTCACTGCAAGACATCCTTCTACTAATACTCTTGTGAAAAGATAAGTGTTTAGAGTTATGTGTCTTACCTCCCATATACAGGAATGTTCTGTCGGTGTTGTACAAAGCAGCAAGTGAAAAACTGATAAATATTACTGATGTTCCAAGGAAAGCTGTTGAGATGATGCTACAAGAAATATATACATTTAATTTTAATGATGAATGTTCTGTCAGTGTTGTACAAAGCAGCGAGTGAGAAAGCTGTAGAGATGATGCTATAATATAAACATTTAATGATGTTTACAGTAAAGAATAACTCGGAGGGTTTCACTGGTGTATCTTGTGTTAGCAGCTAATTAACATCTACTGTACTGTAGTGTTATTGTTACTATTGGTTACAGAAAACACTACTATTCCAGAAATCTTTATGGGAGGATGTCAAATTATGCCCTTCCAAATGTTAGGCAGCATCATAAATGTTAGTATATGGTTTAACAAGTACCGGCAATGCTTTATCATATTATATGCCGAGTACATTGTATTTACATTTGCAATAATTTAATTGCATAACATGAAAAAACTTACTACTATGAAAGTAATGACATTTATATGAGCTATACACCAATTGATCACTTGATTTGCTTATGAATACATGTGATTTTTATTGATTTTGTATGTTCCAGTGACAGGACACACACCATGTCATTAGTGACAGCATTATAAATAATATTTTTATTTCTGTTCGCTCAGGATCATAATGGAAGTTAGAGTAATATAACCCCTATTTCATGACACTGACAGTTCAAGGGTTAAAGCCAGCACATACTTAAAATGTAAATGTTCCAATGGTAGACCCAAACCCATGACTCCTCAAAGCTCCTATGTTTAACTGCATTTATTTAAATATTTTAAGATAATAAACAGGTTAATAGTACTTTTTGTAGTACATATGTATATGTTAACCAGGATTTGTTTTGTGTGGTGCTAACTTTTCTGATTTGGTTCAAAAATAGATTTTTTTATTTATTTATTTTTATTTTTTGCATTTTTTTTATTTTTGCAATCTTGAAGAATGAAACATAGCAAAAGTCAGAATTTGTAATTTTTCTTATTTAATGAACAATAACAATTAACACTTTTCAAGGTTTACCTATATGATTGTACAATTATTATTTTTTCACATTTTTGAAGCCAGTTAGAACCAACATGTGTCATATATCATTAAAAATAAAGCAACTTTAATGAAATGACATTTACCAAGTAATGATATAAAATGAGATGATTAACACAGCTGTCCTCAGGGAATTCTAGAAAATTCAATCAAGATTACACTGATAATAACAGGTGGAAAAATCAAAGAGTAGCTGACAGCGTCCATTCATCCATGAATTTGACCTGCTGAACTTATATATATACCTTACAACTTGTTAAGTTTATACATATTGTGCAGTACAATCTTTTTGATTGCATCACATTTTTTACAGAAAAAGTTCTTGTTTGTTAAATCAATCCAATGATTTGTTTAGTTCACTAATGATCATGCACATAAAAAATACCCAATATTTTTTCCAAGATTAATTATAAATATTCCTTAGACTTCATTGAAATTTTGGGTCAATCTTAAACTACTTTGACGAAATAAAATTGAGTGTGATATCTGTAATTTAAATTTTTGCATACATTAATGATTGTAAAATTGCCAAAAATTACACCACAGCAAAAAATCCAAAATATGGACCAAGTTTAATTTATATGTACTTTGGTGAAATAAAAAATTAACTGGTACCGGTATTTTTGTCACCTTTATTTATAGCAAAATTGCCAAAATTTAAACCACAGCAAAAAAATTTACAAGTACTTTGATGAAATAAAAAATTAAGTGATATTTTTGGGACCATTACAGATTGAAAGATTGCCAAAAATTAAACCACAGCAAAATATCCTAAATATGGGTAAATCTTAATTTACATGTACTTTGGCGAAATGAAAATTAGTGGTATTTTTGTGACCATTAATGATTGCTAAATTGCAAAGAATTAAACCAAAGCAAAAACCCCCAAAATGGGTCAATCTTCATATACATAATACTTTGGCGAAATAATAACGAAGTGGTATTTTTTGTATTTTTTTATGATTTTAAAATTGCCAAAGATTAAAGCACAGCAAAAAATCCCAATTAACAGTATTTACAGAACTTTCTGATTATATAATTTATAACTACGTACCTTGGATCAATATCCATAACAATGTCCAACAATGGTCCAAGGGACATACCTGATGGAGAGAAATATAAAAACAATTAAAAAGAAAACAATTAGCACTCAAGAAGTATTTTTTTAACTTGTTAATTACTATCATTATCAGTATTCCAGCTAAGCCGTTTTCATTCCAGCACCATCATGCCCTTTTTAAAATAATAATGAACCCTGTCTTTTCTCTGACTTATTCTATGAAGACTGTGGAGAAATAATGCAGACCCATGAGCGATCAAATTTGAGGGTTTTTCTATTATCTGTCCTATTGATCTGTGTATGTAACACATCTAGGAAATGACAGGGTCAAAATCTGGAGCAAAAAATGTTGACTCTAGAATGCTAACAATTAACAATGGTATGTTTATACACAATGGATGGTCAATGACACACTCCATGCTTAGGTTTGGATAACAAGGCAGTTAATTTCTAATTTGATTGTACATGACAATCTTTCTTGTTTATTAGGTATAAATGTTATTTTGATCTATAATACCTACCTGTGAAGAAAGCAAATCCTGTGAACATCATCAGTCTTTTCTGTTCATTTTCTTTGGAATGGTGAGTAAATGCCAGCCACAGCATCAGTCCAAGTGATACTAAAGATGTTAAAAATCCAGCCTATGTTCATAATAAAAACATCATAAATTAAAAAATTCTAACAACTTCTAATTTTTATTTCCAACAGACAAAGTTAAACCAGTATAATGAAAACAAAATTGAATTTCTGTTCTAAAATTCAAGAAAATACATGTACCGGTATTTAAATGTTTTTAGAAAGTTGGCAATTTCCTACCAAAGTAGAACATGATTTTATAAAAACTTAACTGAGGTTGAAAAGATTGGCCAAGAATGATAGGCAGCCAGGATTTTTATGAATTTTTATTTTAATTTTAAGGTGATTGATATAAGGGTCTCTTCTAGTTGCAATATGAAAACAGCAGTGGAGACAAAACAGGTGGTTAAAAAACCCCACAAATTCAGTCATCAATATCTACAAATACCAAACAAATGGACAAACATGTGGATTGGCATCCCATCCTAGAGAAGTATTCAACTGACATGACTTCATGAAGCTGATAACAGTCTGATGAGCTTAACATACAAGATTTAGCTCATATTCAGCACAAGCAACTCAAGAATTCTCTGTAGGTAGCTTACAATGTATCGGGTACATTAGATTTCTTCATCTTTTACGGTAAGGAGCCTCAGTGGCTAAGTGGTCTAAAGCATGTGCTTACGGGTCACAGTGCCTCTAACCACATTGATTCCAATCCTACTTGTGACAGACCCTAGTGTGAGTAAGTTGCTCAACTTGTGATTTTTTTTAGGTTTCTCCATCATTCATGAAATGATATGTATGTGTCCAGAATTGCCCTGGATATATTTGATGTCCCATAGTTCCTTTCACACAATTTTTTATTAAACACATGGCAGATGTAGCTAGCTAAACAGGAGGTGCTTACCCATCCAGAGCACTCTGCCTCACTTCTCTGGTGGAAGTTCACGTGTCTAACCTGAATTTTTTTTTTTTACTTTGCTTCTGGATTGTGATTCGGACATGGATAAGTGTTTGTTTTTGATTTATATAAGTGAAAGAATCTTGATTGGGGTTTTAACACCATTACACAACTCTGTTTCTTTTTCCTTTGTTTATGATTGGCTTAGGGAAAACAGTTCATCTATCTGAAACACAGCAAAATATTTTCTTTTTTCTTTTTACCTGCATCAAGTTTGTAAAGAGATGCACATATGCTCCAGCTGTAGCTGCCACCATTGCAATGGATAAGGACCCATATACTTTCTTTAAATGTGCCTGAACATTTGTTCCCCTGAAATATAAATCAAAACTATTTTACTATATGATTCGGACATGGATTAGTATGCTTGTTTTTGATTAAGAAATTCTCTAAAAACCATGCCTCTATTCTGTTGTTTACCAAATCTCAGCTAGGTAGTATTTAGTGATGTCCTATGTTTCCATTCCTGGTAGCCAAAATTGCCATTGGCTACTAATTTCTGAGGAATTCTTTCAAAAAGTAACCAATTTTAGCAAATTTGTGAAAAAATACTTTAAAAAGGACTATATTTTCACAAATTTTGGAAATTTGGCTACTAATTATTTTAAATTCATGGAAACCTAGGATGTCCAAAGGACAAAAATCAACAATCCATAATTCTAGATACACAAGCGATTATCAGTTATTACGGTAATTGATTAACAATTGGAATATTACCAGTAAAGTTTAACATTAAAATTGTACAAAGCTTACAATATCATAATAAGCAGTTTAATTTCTGTTTAAGAGCTATGTGTTCTTTTCTCATTGTTGTTCTTTGAGAACAAAAATAAAATGGACTCAACAACAATCTGGAAACCACTCGCCTATGATTAATTTTTTGGCCGATGTTATTACCAGGTATTTTTTCTTACCTGTATAACTGTATGTACCCTTACATACATTGATTGAACAGGATTAAATAATATAATTGAGAATTAAATCAAAATTCTATTGATATTCTGTCCTAAAAAGTGATGTCTAAATGATGGATCACTGATCTTAAATCATGTTCAACTGCAAAAACGATCTGACTGTATAGCGAAAAACAAAATGGCGGATCTAAAGACATATTTATGTTTTTGATCAAAATATTCTTTTATTTGACCCAAATATGACAAGTTTCTTTTATTTGTACCTTAATTATCACTAAACGGATGTATCATGTAGTTATAGCCAATCATAAACTTATAAAGTCTGTGTACATGTATATTATAAAAGGGGTATAAAAAAATATGTGGTAATAACACATTTGTTATTGACATGTACGGGGCAATAACCACTTCGTAATTTTTTATCTTGTGATCGATTCTTAGAATTTCTGCTCTGCCAATGACTTACAATGGATCGTACAGATAACTGAGATTCTTTTGCATGTTTGGGAAAGCCAGACTCAGATACAGACTTAATTTCAAAGGCACATGTTTCTTTCTATAATTGAGGTCAGTAGTTGGCATATACCCTAAAAGTGTTATAATGTAGAGTATAGGCCAATATTGACCCCAGGGATTTATCAGGGTCTTTTGGGAAAAGGCCCTAAACTAAAAATTGGGAAAAACTATCAACTTTTTGCTCATTTTGAGAAAACTTTGACATCATTTTTGATGCCATTAATGATTAAATCTAATGCTTTTAGTGTATTGAGTTGATTGAAGATTAAGAAAAGCAGCCACATTTATAGCCAGACTTCAGCTATGTACTAGTATCTGGTAGGATTTTCTAATTGGAAATTTTCTCAGCCCATTTTGGGAAAAAATCAATGTTTTTCCATTGGGAATGGGGCCGAATTTCGGCCCTAAATAGGCCTTTGATAAATCCCTGGACCCCAATTATCAGATTATAGAAAGAAACGAGTGCTTATGCTGAATTTGTCTACTTCTAGTTCTACTTGGTAAACTTGTAAAAGGTCTTTTGACCAATCTCTCCAGTATACTTGGTGGTTACGTCATTCAGTGTTGCTTGTGCTCATTAAAAACATATTTACATGGTGCAGGATAAAAATTGAAACTGCTGTTATAAGCTTGTATATTGGAGGAGGCTGGATTTAAAAGCCTCATACTCCTCTATATCTAGTAGATTTGCTGGACAGTTCATTCCATTCCTTATTTGTTCTTGCATAAAAGCTGTTCTTATATTGTTCACCTGTTGATCCTAATCTGATAAAATGCTGTTGATGGTACCACCTAGTGTTCTTTGAAGGTTTTGTTAGATAATCTGGTAATGGAATCTCAACAGTCTAATAACTGAACTCTGACAAAACTGTTGCTAGTTTAGTGAGTTGTCATGTTTCTTCTGCTCCATAGGCTTTGTTGTGTCTGGTACACGTGTTTCATATGGATCAATAAGTGATAGCCTAGTTACAACTGAAAAAAAAACAACTTTTTCCGGGAAGCTGAATGTGGGGATTTCCACTCCCTGTTTAGAGACACGTCAACCTTATTTTCGATTTGAACGAAAACAATCATAATCAACGTGCTAAAAAACAAAATGTATAGATTAAATATATCAAAATGACAGCTTTTAAAACATTTACACTTACAGATGGTCAAATTTAAATAAGGCGTCGGGGAAAAGCCCCTGATTTTGTGTTCTGCTTGCCATTTTTTCCGTGTCGAATGTCAAGGTAGTTGTTCTAGAATGACGCAGAATAGACAAAACGTACCAACGTAAATCCGTACCATTTACAAATGTAACGTACCCATTCTAAAATGTACCCAACAAGATGTCTCGTAATTTGCAAACTAGCAAGTCTTCAGTTTTCATGGGCTTTTGAAACTGGTTAAGGGTCATTTAAGTAGGAAAATTCAAGTGAAAGCCATTTGGTTGAAATGCGCGAAAGAGGGATATAATTAAAAAAATTACCTACACAAGAGTGAAGATTTATAAAAAAAAAAAATAAAGTAGGAATTGATAATTTTAGACTATAAAATATTTGTTGCATCTTTTAAAAAAAATTGTGCAAAAAACACGTGTTGGGGAAAAAAGCTTACACCTTGTATAACTAATTAATTTTAAAAAATGAAAAGATATTAAGATAGTCAACATCATAGAGCAGTGCAAAGAGGGCAGAGTTTGTTAAAGAAATACGAGGTTTTTGAAAACTCGACAATTTACGGTGGAGGTTTTCTATGATTTGTTTTCCTTTTAAAAATGCGTGTACCAGGCGTGACAGTTCATATTCTAAGGCTACCAACGATTGGCATTTAATAAAAATATGGAGGTAAAAATTAAATTGTTTGAAATAAAAAATTGAAACGCCACTTGATATTTAAGTTCAGAGTAAATTTAGGTCAGTAATGCTGCAATGCCTTTTTCTTGATGCTAAATGAAGTATGTTATGTCTGGAGCCCTCTCAGTCCATTTCATTAAAATACAGATAATATTGAGTAACAATGGCCTCCAACTGCGGTCAAGATTAGCATACACTTATCCGTTACCATTGACAAAGTCGGCTCACGGTCAACGTCAAGGTTAGTAGTTGGAACAAATTCGTCGGCATTTAGATTGTCCTATTTCATTTTTACATTACACGGAAAATTTATTACATAACTCGAAATCTTATTTTATTACGTTACACGTGTTTTTTTAAATACACAACAAGGTGTTATTACATTACACCAAAGAAATTGTTACACTACAAGGTTGGTATTACATTACATGACATTTATTACATAACACGGCGTAACGCCGGTATGTCAGTCTAAATTGGCAGATGTTACAAGTGGCGTCCCTCAAGACAGCAACATCGACCCACTTATGTTTCTATTTACATCCACAGCATACCAGACAGAATCAACTTCATTATCAAGTTATTTGCGGATGCTTTAAGCCTTACTGAAGAAAAACAACATTACTTCAGAGTCGGATATCGGTAAAATGCGACTGGACAAAATATAGAGCATGTAACTAAAAGGAGATAAGTGTAAACTCATGGGGAAAAATCCTAAGATACTCCAGGGACGTATATATAGCTAGTTATATACATCCCTTGATACTCCATGAATTTAGACCGAGACCAAAATATTCTATAATAATCTAGTGAATAAAATTTAGGTGGCACAATTGACAATACAACGACTGTTGTCCAAACAAAAATTTAATATTTACACATTCATGGAAAGCTTCACATACATCATATTACTTTGTAATTGTCTGTTTAAGGAAATTGTTTGCTTCACATGCATACATTACATTGCTTTGTAATTTTATGTTATTTTGGGAAATTGTTTGCTTCACATACATCATATTACTTTGTAATTTTATGTTATTTTGGGAAATTGTTTGCTTCACATACATCATATTACTTTGTAATTGTCTGTTTAAGGAAATTGTTTGCTTCACATGCATACATTACATTGCTTTGTAATTTTATGTTATTTTGGGAAATTGTTTGCTTCACATACATCATATTACTTTGTAATTTTATGTTATTTTGGGAAATTGTTTGCTTCACATACATCACATTACTGTAACAGCGGACTTTTCGAATTTTAGACATTCCGATTACTTAATATTTTTTCATCTTTATTGACATTTTTACTAAGAACTTCCAGGTGTCTTTACTTTACTTTCTATGATATTTGTTGAGAGGTTTATCTTAATCCAGTGACTTGAGATAATACGTTTCCTAAAACCCTGGATTTACACTTTTATTATATAACATTAATTACCTCAATCATGTCATTTCTATGTCTTATATTTGTATGTTTGTTTGTTTGTACGAGTATTTACAACATGTACCTAAGTTTTCGGTAATCAACCAATCAAATGGTTTCATTTAATCTTTTTCTAGTTGATAGATATTCTTTATATCAACGTGAAATCCCGAAATCTGGGCTTTTCGGATCTACCGGAGTGATAGAAGGTTGACACGGAATTTTACCGTTCAATTCTAAACTCGTTGTTTGAACATTTTTATGTCTTAAGCGGATACACGCAACATATCCAATATCTCAGTATTGTGAACATTTTTATTTATTGTGAACTTTTTTTCGGACATGTCGTTTTAGCGGAGACCCGCATTATTAATGTATATGTGAACAAAATTATTATGTGATTTACAAAGAATACACTTCCAAAGAAACGACCTTAAGTGTGTTTAGTATTTTGTCATTATTTTGTTATTATGTAAGCCGCCGGTCCGTCCAGCTCTACCTACCGACCCAGCGACGTTCCCCACCCACCTACGGACCTTATAGTTTTTGGCGCGCTTACATTACTTTGTAATTGTCTGTTTAAGGAAATTGTTTGCTTCACATGCATTCAACACATTGCTTTGTAATTTTATGTTATTTTGGGAAATTGTTTGCTTCAAACACATCACATTACTTTGTAATTGTCTTTTTAAGGAAATTGTTTGCTTCCCATGCACATTCAACACATTGCTTTGTAATTTTATGTTATTTTGGGAAATTGTTTGCTTCACATGCATCACATTACTTTGTAATTGTCTGTTTAAGGAAATTGTTTGCTTCACATGCATTCAATACATTGGTTTGTAATTTTATGTTATTTTGGGAAATTGTTTGCTTCACATTGCTTTGTAATTATCTGTTTAAGGAATTGTTTGTTTTCACATGCATTCAACACATTGCTTTGTAATTTTATGTTATTTTGGAAAATTGTTTGTTTTCACATGCATTCAACACATTGCTTTGTACTTTTCTGTTTAAAGAAATTGTTTGCTTCACATGCATTCAACACATTGCTTTGTAATTTTCTGTTTAAGGAAATTGTTTGCTTCACATGCATTCAACACATTGCTTTGTAATTTTCCATTTTTTTAGGAAACTATTTTCTGTTTTTGGAAACTGATTGCCTCACATACAATACATCACAATCCTTTTAATTTCTGGTGTTTTTTTTATTTATTTATATATTTATTTATATATTTATTTATATATATATTTTTTTTTGGGGGGGGGGCTGATTTCTTCAGATACATCACATGGCTTTGTAATTTTCTGTTTTGGGAAACTGATTGCTTCAAGCATACCCCATTGCTTCACGCATATCCCATTGCTTCATGCATATCCCATTGCTTCACTCACATACCATTGCAATCACCGTCCATCTTTGTCTGGATGTATGTTCTATTTTGGACTTTAAATACACAATATTACGACTGTCCAAAAACACATGGCCCATGAATGTGTGTTTTAGTATTTGGTCGGAAAGCTTAACATACATCACATTGTTTTGTAATTTTGTATTTTGGGGAAATTGATTGCTTCACATACACCACATTGCTCTGTAACTTCCTATTTTGAAAACTTGACTGATTGCTTCACATACGTTATACATCGCATTGCTTTGTAATTGTTTGTCACTTTGGGAAACATTAATATAAGTGCTTGCTTTTGTTTCAGAATATCATTTGTATGTACATATAATTTATTTTTGTATATTCATGAGAATAAAATATTGTTTATACTAAGATTTCTGATATCCATTTTGTTTTGTTATTTTATACAAAAAAAAAACGACAACATAAGCAATAATTACAACAGTACCATAATGCATTATAAATGTTTTACAGTCGAAAATGCCTTCAAGGCCACCTCTATATAACAACCACCTTCTTTTAAAGCCCCACCCCTTGTTTCACCTAATTGCTCTTTGTTCGTGTTACTTGGACTTGTATATAAGGCCACCTGCCTGCAAAGCCACTTTTACTGGGTCCCTTGGGTGGCAGTTATAGACAGGTTTGACTGCAAGTATAAATCTGTATTGGAATTTTAGCATTTATGCATCCATAATGCATTTTACAGTTATGTGTAGTGTTGTCATAGGCCATTTTTTGGAATTTAAACATTAAATACATTCTTTTCTCACATATACCATTTTTAAATGTATTTTATGATTAAATTTCTAAAAAGGATGGTATATATGACAATGTTACTGATGACGTTGGTGAGTGAGTAATGGTGTTTAACGTCCCAGTCAAGAATATTTCACTTATATCGAGACGTCGCCAGCTATAGGCGAAAGTGCAGAAATTTTGCCTGTGCGTTGCGCTTATGGCATTATACAGCAGGGTTCTTTAGCGTGCCAAGCCAACCGTGACACGGGACCTCGTTTATTTTAAGTTCCCATCCGAAAGAACCGTGACTTTCATTTCGTAATGCCGAGTGCTTGGCGAAAGAACAGTCACTACCCACTTTTAAGTCTTGGGTCAGACCCGGCCGGGGTTCGAACCCACGACCTCCAACTTACGGAGCGAGCACTCTACCAACCTGATGACGTTGGTGTCTACTTAAATAACGGTCAAACGTAACTATTGGAATTTTAAATGGAATAAACATTTTAGGGTGGCATCCCTATTTACTGACCCCTAGATTTTGACACATAAAACCCCTTTTGCAACGCATCTGGTGTTGTATTTTTAAATTAATTAAAGGATCGGCTTATTTATTTATGCTATCACTAGAATTTTAAATGGATCAAACATTTGCATATTACGTGTTTCTCTGTTTACATTACACTAAGCTTAAGGACGTGTTGCATTTCGTTTCTGTTTAGTTTCGCACTTTACAGGTACCCGCTGCAAATAAACTTTGATGAGAATATTATTTTTAAAACATTTTTTGTTCACACCCAATTACAATGGAATGTGCATACTTAAAATAAGAAGTTATTCTGCATCTGCGACTCCGATTATGCCAAGCTGTCTATTATGGAGATTATATCTGTCTTTTTTTGAAAAATCGTCAACTTTTTCGGCTCCGCTGATGCCAAGTTGTCTCGTATAGAGATTAAACCTGTCTTTTTAATTTTGAAAAATCGTCAACTTTTTCGACTCCGATGATGCCAAATTGTCTCTTAAAGGGATTAAACTTGTCTTTTTATTTTTGAAAAATTGTCAACTTTTTCGACATTGCCACTAAGGATGACCAATTATTCGATAAGAAATTCTAAACAAAATTTTATATAACTACAGGTCGTCAAGTATATTACACTGATAAAATGAACAAAAATTGCTCTACCGGCGTCATGTTTTTAAATTTTGATAACCAAAAGTTAAAATTGAGGACATATGTTTGATAATCTGAGGGAAAGGTCAGGTCATTTTCATGTCAAAAATTAGAATGCATATATATGCGCTACAGATAAACCACTTAAAACTGGTTAAAACCGGCCATGAAATTTAAACTGTCCATTCAGTTTTGTGAATTGCATTAGCCACGGTATCAAATGCACTTTTTTCGACAAGTACACATAAATCATGCTTCAATAAAAAAAAATCAAATACGGCAGCTTTGACAATGAACATTTTTTGTCGTAATACAATTAGATGACTTGTTGCTCTCGCAGAATATTGGATGTACAGGATATTGCAAATTGCAGCTAAATAACACACACTTTGCTTTGGCAAAATACTACTTTGCTCAGTCTGTTTCAATGGCTTGTAGTTATAAGCGTCCTCTGTAGCGGCCACGGGTGGCCTACTCTAGAGGTGTCTTTAGCGTGCACCGAGACACGGGACCTCGGTTTTGAGTCTCATCCGGAAGACTACTATATAAGTAACGAGCTTTTAAAGCTCTGGTATGGACAGGAAATGAAAATCATCTCAGAAAATTTCCAAGTCCCGAATGAGGTTCGAACCCACGACTCTTTGCTTAGAAAGCCAGTGACAGTATCACTCGGCCAAGTCCGCCCATCCATAAGTCTTCCATAAGGCATCACATAGAAAACTACTCCTTAAACTGTATCACTGCGACACGTCACAGAAACATGCACATTTGTATAAGTATGAAGTAAATGAATCGGAGTTAATAAACAACGACAAATATTTCATCTGGGTACATGCACTACAGTACCACAAGAAAACCACAACTTCCTAACAGCTACTCAAAAATACATGTAGTTTGCCGATGATTTTCTTTAATATCTAGGACCATCATGGCTCCGTCTGCAAACAGACGACAGGAAGACACTGAGCAACTAGAACCATCATGTCTCTGTGTGCAAACCGACGACAGGAAGACATTGAGCAACTAGGACCATCATTTATCTGTGTGCAAACAGACAACAGGATGACATTGAGCAACTAGTACCACCATGTCTCTGTGTGCAAACAGACGACAGGACGACACTGAGCAACCATCATGTCTTTGTGCGCAAACAGACGACAGGAAGATACTGAGTAACTAGGGCCATCATGTCTCTGTGTGCAAACAGACGACAAGAAGATACTGAGTAGGGCCATTATGTCTCTGTGTGCAAACAGACGACAGGAAGACACTGAGCAACCATCATGTCTTTGTGTGCAAACAGACGACAGGATGACATTGAGCAACTATTACCATCATGTCTCTGTGTGCAAACAGACGACAGGAAGACATTGAGCAACTAGTACCATCATGTCTCTGTGTGCAAACAGACCACAGGAAGACATTGATCAACCATCATGTCTTTGTGCGCAAACCGACGACAGGAAGATACAGGGCCATCATGTCTCTGTGTGCAAACAGACGACAGGAAGACACCGAGGCAACTGCAACTGACACAAAAATGGTGATAAAATTGCATTACGAAACGTATTTCTTCAACACTGATCTACGAATTTGATGTTTTACTTACATTTGGACACACTCTTTCAATGTTTATGTTTTTTTATTGGTTTAAAATGCAGTAGGGTGATTTATGTTGCCATGGCAATTTTCGCCGAATTGCAATTGTTTAGTGAGGTACGTTTTTTTAGAAAGCTATTACTTGTTTATTGATAAAAATGTAGGTCAGTGTAATACTAAAGTCTGTTTCATATGTCTAAATCACATAGGATTATGACCCAATTATCCATTGGATATATCTTTTAGTGATATATATCTGAAAAACAACATAGAATACATGTAACGGCAAACGTAAATATAAACAAATCCATGTGACCATAGGATCAAACCGGTTTGATCGAGTTCAAAACGTACCTAGATAAACGAATGCTGTCTAGCAGGTCGTATTATTGAATGCACATTGCTTGAAAGGAGGTGTTGGTAGACATGGCTCTGCATCTTGTTGAGAGTATGCCTGACGCAGTTCCTATTCCATCGGAACCTATACACTGGGAAGATCCTTCTGAATACAGGCCTGAGAAAAAAGACGTGAAAGATTTTAGAGACTACGATATTCATTCAACACCAGAAAGGGTCATCAAAACTTATTACGATATGCATACCAAACAGACATTAGATTTCGTTAAGGACCGTATGGAATATTGGGGTAAGTTTGATCATGCTGAGATGACAATCATGGAGGCATTGGAAGCACTTAATTCGTTTGTTGATAGCAGCGACCCTGATGTTGATCTTCCTAATGCTGTCCATGCTTTCCAAACTGCTGAAGGTATCAGGAAACTCCATCCTGACAAAGAATGGTTTCAGGTAGTGGGTTTGATCCACGACTTAGGCAAAGTAATGGGCCTATGGGGAGAACCACAATGGGCAACTGTCGGAGACACGTTTCCAGTTGGATGTGAACCAGCCGACTGCATTGTTTTTGGCAAAGAAAGTTTCAAAAATAACCCAGATATTCAAAACGAAAAACTAAATACCAAATTAGGGATTTATGAGGAGAATTGCGGCTTGGACAAGGTATACATGTCGTGGGGCCATGATGAATATTTGTACCGAGTACTTCTAGCAAGTAAGCACAATATACCAGAAGAAGGGCTGTACATGATCAGGTTCCATTCGTTTTACCCATGGCATACCGGTGGTGCTTATAATTATCTATGCAACAACAAAGACATGGAGATGATAAAATGGATCCGTCTGTTTAACCAGTTCGATCTCTACACCAAATCACCCGATATGCCAGATGTTGAAGAGCTCCTGCCTTATTATAAAAATCTTGTCGACAAATATGTACCAGGAAAACTAAAATGGTAGATTCTAGATTCTAGATTGGTTTGGCCTGAACATGTTAATATATTGCTTTTATATTTTATAACAGAAGCAGACAGAACTTGAATGTTTTTTATTAGTACGCTTTTGGTATATATTTTATAGCAGAACATTGGAGGGCACATTTTATTTAAATGCTTACAGATTTTATATATCAGAAAAACTTTCAAGAGCGGCTGACACACCTGGTGGACTTTGCTTTGAAGATAACAGAATTCATTCCTTTTTTGTGTCTGTGTGGAAGAAAATATATTTATAAGTGTTGTGTTTATATGACAAGTATATTTGGATTTAAATGAATGATAAGTTCCCATATTATATAGAAAAAATGGATGTCATAGTCACCTTGAAATCTGTGATAACGTTAAAATTTAAAATATGTCACGACATTTTTGTCGCAGCAAGTTGTTATTATTATATACTAAATGATTTTTGGAAGTTTTTTTTTCCATAGAATGATGTAGCTTTTATGTCGATCATATGTTGAATACCTGACTTTTTATAGTATTCAGTAATGTAGTGCGCTGTGTAGTAACTCCTAATGAAGTCCAAATTACAACGTCCAATGACTTCACTAAGCGTTTACAATTTCGACGCCCAAATATTTGACTCCAGACGAGAAGTCAAGTACAGTCGTTCAATTTTGAGAATAACTTCGTTTTGGAATACCAAAACGACTTCTTGTCTGTTGTCTCAATCTTTGGAGGGGGGGGGGAATTGTCAACGCTTAATGAAGTACGGACTTCATTAGGCAATATAATTTCGACGTCTAATGAAGTCTTGGCTTCATTGGGCGCCAGACTTCATAAGCGTTGTAATTTCGTCGTCTGGACTTTGGAATACAGTATCACTAGGAATTGTAACAGCGCTGCTTAACTAATAATATAAGTAAGGATTTTGTCTTGCCATGTAGTTTTTCTACAAAAATTGTCTCATGTTTATTTTTAAGATTTTTAGAGTATTTAACATGGTTTCTCCATTTTCTTTTCAAAATTGTTGTGCTAGCAAGACAAAAGTCGTTTGAAGCTTAACTACCTTAATCAACAGATAAACCAATTTCGCTTCTTGTATTTTATCAAACTTGTTTCGAGATTTTTTTTTAACAGATCATAAGTAACTAGAAATTTTTAAAAAAAATGAAATATTTTTGTTTGAAACAGCTGGTGATGTAATATTTTTGTTTGAAACAGCTGGTGATGTAATATTTTTGTTTGAAACAGCTGGTGATGTAATATTTTGGCTTGAAACAGCTGGTGATGTAATATTTTGGCTTGAAACAGCTGGTGATTTAATTATGCACTTGAGATATTGCTGTTTTAAATTAGTTAATCATTGATTAAACTAAACCAGGCTGTGAACATTTTAAAGCCGTTATGTATAATCATTATACAATATACTGGTGATTGTCGTGGATTACTCAGGCCATTTTTTTGTGCCATATATATATGTGTTTTTGCTTGTTCATATTGAACACACACGTTTTTGCTGGTTTTTACAGCTATATAATATACCCCGATACATAGGGTCGTAGATTTAATAGTGTGTTTTTACACATATTTTTGATATTCAATTTTATAGTCGATGTATGTTGTGAATTAAGGCTGTTGATGTTTTTAGTTTTAATGAAACAGCATTTTGTTACTATCGTATACTAAACAGTGATTGTTTTACAATGTCCAGGCCAGTCTTACATGATACTTAGTTTTTGCATTTTAAACTTTTGATACTTACTGGTGTAGTTACTAAAAAGAAGTATCGAGTCTCTTTTAACTGGTTTATTAAGTGACGCTACCAGATGGGCAACATACAATACCTCAAGGTAACCGGTTTAATAAATAACACTACCAGATGGGCAACACTCAATCTTTTTAGCCGTTTTATTAAATGACACTTGTCAAAGATATGCGAATTTGAAAGTGTTTTATAAGCTCTTGCTCTATATGCAATTTAATGCGACTAATCAGGTAACCCCCCCCAATGAGTCAAAAATTAAAATCGGGGTTTTGTGAGCTAATAAGTCGGACTATATGCAATTGAAACGCCTTAAACGTAAGTGACTTTTAATAGACATTCATTATTTATTTCCTCTATAAAAGAGATATTACATTATAACATATGTGTTAACATATATACATGTATAATACTGAATGAACTGCAGCTGAACACGGATCTTCGCGAGTACGAATTGTTATATTGAAACGCACAATAGACAAAGTATTGCATAGCTTATGCATATGTGTAAAAATAACTCTGCTTAACATATCAAGATAGAGCCTTTCAGTTACACTTGTCTGTTGTTAATCTAAACAAAATAAATTGTTCAATTTTTGTTACATTCAATAAGTTCAGTTTTATGTACCATTTTTTTATGTCAGTACATTAATAGTAAAACTATCAGTTTTTAATTTTTTTTCATCAGCAGTGTAAATGGTACGATATGTTATTATTTTTGTTCACAATAATGTGTAAAGACAAGTTCAGTTGTAAATCTAATGTCTCAAGCATACAATGATGCAGCATACATATTGCAATATCTAGGTTATACTATGCTGTTCGGGCGGCTTGTTTAAAAGGGAAATATTTATGTTTTTGTGTGCTCAAATTAAAACATAAAAGCAAGAATATTTTACAAATTTCATGTGGTCACCCTGTCAATGGCGAACATATCGTCTGTTTAGTATATATCCAGTATGCTCAACCACATTGCACATATTACTTTACAGCATCATGGAAAATACATATAACAGGTATATTATGCCGTTTTGTGATTTTTTTTCAAGATTTTGTTTTTTGTTTATTTACTTTGTTATTCATTAAAGAAATAAAAACTGTATACAATGTCGGTGTTAATTTTTTGAACTTTTTTATTTTTGAAGCACAAGTTATGTATATCTAGCATACTCTGTCGCATGTTGATATAATTAACTTACCTATTTGACTGCATAGTGAGTGTTTGGTTATTTTATTTCGTCCGTATATACTACTGCGGTAGCTCAGTTGGTAGAGTGCTCGCTCCGTAAGAAGGAGGTCGTGGGTTCAAACCCCTATCAGGTCTGACCCAAGACTTGAAAGTGGGAAGTGACTGTTCTTTCGCCAAAACACTCGACATTACGGAATGAAAGTCACGGTTCTGTTTTGGATTAGAACTTAAAAATAAACAAGGTTTTGTGTCATGGTAGTCCTTGCACGATAAAGAATCATGTTTTATAATGCCTAAATGCCATCAGCGCAACGCATATGGAAAATTTCTGCACCTTCCCCTATAGCTGGTGACGTCTCGATTTAAGTAAAATATTTTTGACGGGGCGTTTAACACCATTACTCAACTCAGCTCTTCGTCCGTATTTATAAAGACTTTAGCAACATGTTGGTTGTATCCTTGTATTTGGTATACGGACTTTACCGTCCGCGACGTTAATTTGTCACGTGTTTTGGTTTCACCATAATCGACAGAAAAACTGTAAGATTCCGTGTTGTAGACGACCGGAACAATTTCAATGCAGACAATATGCTTGCCTTCAAAACAGCTTAAATAAGGCATGAAAACACCATCCCCTTTTAAAAGCTCCATCCCAGTTGGCACATCCGGCAAGACATACAATAAGTACAAAGTGCAACCATACAAGTCTTGACTTACAAAGGTGTCGACTGTGGTGAGAAATTGTATATATATGGCATGTTTGTTGGTTTCCTCGTATTTAGTACAGACCACTGCGGTAGCTCAGTTGGTAGAGTGCTCGTTCCGTAAGTAGGAGGTCGTGGGTTCGATCCCCGGCCGTGTCTGACCCATGTGGGTAGTGACTGTTCTTTCGCCAAGCACTCGGCATTACGAAATGAAAGTCACGGTTCTTTCGGATAGGAACTTAAAATAAACGAGGTCCCGTGTCACGGTGGTCTTGGCACGCTTGGCTGTATAATGCCATCAGCGCAACGCACAGACAAAATTTCTGCACATTCGCCTATAGCTGGCGACGTCTCGATATAAGTGAAATATTCTTGACTGGGACGTTAAACACCATTACTCAACTCGACTCATATGACATATTTGGTACACAGACTTGCCATGTTGAGACCATCATTCAATAACACACGTTGATTGTGACGTCATAAAGGATGTTCTTGTCTATGACGCCATTAAGGCTGTAATTGTCTATGACGTCACAATCACTTTAAACTATGTCAAACCCGAGATTAATGTCTTTGCGTCTCTAAGCTAATGTATTAACTTTGAGTATTTAATTAAAAACGTGTGATGATGATTTTATGTATTGTAATACAAACAATAAAATGGTGTGTAACGTAAAACTGCACATGGATAGAGCCCGGCGTTATAAAACAAATGAGATATTGCAGTACACGTTCTACAAATATTCTTACATTTTTGGTAAATTCTGATAACTAACTGGTTTGGTGTAGTTTTTGGTCAGAACACTGAAAACTGTATTCAAATTAAAATTCTTTCAATCACTGGTAGACGCAAGTATGCGCCAAAGGCGCGACCTGCTAGGGGGGTATGGGGGCATGCTCCCCCAGAAAAAATTCGCTTTTTTCAGTACAAATGGTGCAATTTCCTGCATTTTGAACACTGTCGAGCGTCCTTTTTACCTCGCATTCAAAGTGGATCTAAACCAGTCAAAGAACTTATCAGTCTATTAAACAAAAGTAGCTTTTTTCAAAAATTGTAATATTAACAATGGTTGTTGTTGTTGTTGTTATCCTAAATCTCCTTCTTCGCGAGAAAATGGACTCTATAAATGTAGTCGTGGCTACGAGTGTCGGTGAGTTCATAATATCTTTATCGATATATATCTATCAACTGTACTGTCGAAATTTGTCGCCGTCCGAGTAACTTGTATTGTCGGTCTGATCTGTCGAGGTGTAGTTGTGCACCGCAGATCCAGACCGACTCTTTTTTGCGTTATATTAGAGTTCGTTCGACCTTTGGAAGTTGTAGATCGATACGTCGATCCATCGGAGGGATACCAGTGTTTTGATTTAATTTGGTCGATAAATGGATGAACGTGGTCTGGGTGATCCAGTTTGGCTCATCAGTGGAACGTCTTTCTGTTTGAATCCCGGTCCTAAGTTTGATTGATCATTGATTAATGGGGTTTAACTTCTAAGTCAATAACATTTCACTTATATCGAGACGTCACCAGCTATAGGTGTAGGTGCAGAAATATTTACCTGTGTTTTGCGGTGATGGCATTATGCAGTGAGGGTTCTTTATCATGCCACGCCTACCGTGACAAGGGGCCTCGGTTTTTAAGGTTTGTCTAAAAGACCCGCACTCATTTTTTAATACCGAGCGAACAGTCGCTACACTTTTTCAATTCTTGGGTCAGACCTGACCAGAGACCAAACCCTCGACCTCCTTGACTTACATGGGAGCAAGCAATCTACCAACTGACCTGCCTGCTACATATACCGAAGGGGTAGGTCTCCTACTACTACCACCCTTTTTCCACACTTGTTTAAAATGAACTGTATGACATCCATCTGAACGTTCAAGTTAATTTTATTATATTATTAGTTTTAAAATGACTAGTTACTCAGTTTCATCATTGTAAAATGCGCATTAAAGGTGCACCGAACACAAGAATCTTGTCACTAGAAAAAAAAACCACTGATTATTTTAGACGGATTTGTTCCGTAAAGCCGATAAACGGACGAATAGAATAAAAAGTCAAATGAGACAGATTTTTCCTATTAAAACCATTTAAAAAAAATGTACAAAAATTGTACAAAAAATTGGACTTTTATATGGAAAAATAGAACATCATGCTATAAAAATATACAAAAAAAGATAACCTTGTGAGCTAAAAATTAGTTCTCTCTCTCTCTTGGCCATGTCCCTTGGTTTCAAAAGGTAAATTAGATGAATTCACGTATGATGAATGGAATCACTCTTCGTGGAAGTCTCTTAATTAGTGTTACTAATTAACGTTATCTACTGATATTACCTGGTTTCTTTCACGCCTCAGTGATCAGGTAAATAACATCATCACCTAAGACTTGTCAGTACTACCTGGATTTTTTCATGCTTCAGCGAACTGGTAAATTACATCATCACCTGATTGCAATTTCCTACCCGTGTACACGAATTAATTAATCACTAATTAACTGGTCATTACGCTGATTGATTGACAATTAGCTGTGAGAGAGGGGAAAAGTAGGGGCAACTGGGGGGGGGGGCACGGGCCCCCTGTGCCCCCCCCCCCCCGCTGGATCCGCCACTGATCATGACCTCTATAGTATGATGTCGGATAAAAGCTAATATAAAAATGTTATTTAAAGTAGATAAATTGTCCTCTAAAGAAGTCAAGATAATCTCTGTATATGATATTTTTTCGTCCTTCACACTGTTCGACTAAGCCAAACGATGCTATATATATAATATGCAGGCCTAATATCAAACAGGATAATATAGGCGGATATCTCGGATCTGTTACATTATCAGTTATTCAGTTATGTGTGCGCCTAGACCTAATGGTTTTGGTTGTGCGTAGACTGAAGTGACCGAATGTTTTATTTTTTTCACTTGAAATATGCAAAACAGGTACAATTGTGTAACGTTAACCGCTTGAACGGGTTGTAAAACACGAACGGGATATGTCATAAGCACCGTTGGTTCAGTGGTAGAATGCTCGCCTGCCACGCGGGCGGCCCGGGTTCGATTCCCGGACGGTGCATTTTTTTTTTTTATTATTATTATTTTCATCAGCAGAACGTATACCTATATTGGGTGTATGGAGAAAAGGTAACCCATATTTTACTTAATACCTTAAAATCTGTAGTGAAAATTTATGTTTTAAAAGACATTTTATCAATTTTGATCATACATGCTGGGTATTGTGTGAACATCGTTTTTTAAGAAGAAGAAAAAAGAAGGAAAAAATCAAGGCATCATTGATTAGGGATCATTTAAAAAAAATAAAATCAGACTTTGGTAGGACATGGACAGATGAATACACTTGATAATGTCACAATGGTAACTAGTGCTGGGAGTTATCCGACAGATGACAGGTACCCATTTTATCGCCAAGTGTTTGATTTTGGTACAATTTCCATACAAATTTCCGAAGTTTTTAGTTCTTTTAATTAAAAAACCGTCTTATTTGACCTTATCATTTATCTGTTTTTATGGTACAGATCGGTCAAAAACAATTTGGCCAGCCTGAATTGAAATCAATGAGACATCATCACGGTTCTTTAATATATTCATGCGGTGGCTCAAATTACTACACGTATTGTTTTATTATTAAATTTTGCAGACTAAATTTTATTTTTCTTGCAGAAAAATTATTTAAATGCTTAAAATAAAATCCAATCAAAAGGGAGGAAAACGGGCTGAAAAAATTCTTTATCTTTTTTCGACGGATTTTCCCCATTTTAATGGTTTCAGTGACCCGACAAATTTAAACACCATTACTGAGTTACTCCAATTTAATAGGTACCACATATTAATACAGGTGTGGAAAATAATTTAGACAATCAGGTGGCCAGTCGTTTTTTTTTTTTTTTTTTTTTTTGTTCACATTAATGTCATTGTATAAACTCTCATTAAACCGTTAAAAATTCCACTGAGGCTTGTATAATGAACCTTTAGTTTTATGAATGCAAAAATGTCTCAAAAAATTGAACCGAATCGTGATTATTGTCGCCATGATTTATAGTGTCGTTTCAAGATGACATAACATTGTTCCATTTATTCTAAAAAATGCTTTTTTTCCCAACCATAAAATATATCGAAAAACAGTAGTTGTTCCTACTCATTTACTCTCTCTCTCTCTCTCTCTCATCGGATATTTTAACAGTTTAAAGTAGGGACAAGTGAGATAATATGTTAACTATTTTTTTAATTACCTATAATGTGCGGACACGCTCGCTAGCTCTCTTGGTGCTCCAACAATCTGAGGGAGTTTCTAAGTTGTAGAGAAACAAGATGGCGACTGATAAAGAAGAAGGTCATAATTTATCACATCATATTTAATTTCAAACCATTATTTAAACACCCTGGCACATTTTGATAATACAGCCTACATGCATTTATAAGATTAAATTCCCATGGTCAAATCTGAAGAATTAATTACAACTCCCTTGAATCGCAAAATGGATAAAACGTCGGAGACCTTGAGCATTTTTGCTGGAAGCTGATAATTTTTGGATTGACCATCTTTGTATCAGCAACTGGCCTTTTATTTGTATTGAAAATATATACAAAGAAGTCTCCGCATGCCACTAAGAGTTGTCGTTGCATGGGTATTTTTTAAATTATGATGTTGGGGTGGGTCGGTCAACATCTTAATTGTTCAACATTTCCTTTTGTTTTGGAACTCAAAATTATATGCAACAGTAATGGTAATACATTTACAGTGCAATTACATGGTCTAACTTGCAGATTTTGTATAATATTCATGTTCCTTGTAGTTAACAGTTAAGCTATTCAGATTTACAAATTAAAATAAGTTACAAATCGGTTATGTTGCTTAGCCTATCAAACGGATATGAATCCAAATGCAATATTTTGTATGTGTAGCTCATCACGTAGAGCACCCCTGATTCCTGTATAGTGTGGGTGGTACAGGTGTCGATCCTGGTTCAACCTTATGTTTTCCCCATACCTGTCACACTCGCTGCCAATGATGTGGCCATATTAAATCCATCCAAGGGATTGAGTAAGATTACCCTGTGAAGAACTGTGCCCTATTTTGAACAATTTTTTAATGCATTTGACATGAATAACAAAGTAATGCAACTGTATATACACACATTCACATCAGATATTTAATTCTGGTATTACACTTTGCATGGTACTACTCTTAAATAGAACCAAGCCACTTGATATTTTAATTGGGGCTAACGTTCGTTTGTAAATTTTGTTATTTGCCACAAAATGTTTTTACCGTATAATGAAACAATACTCCAGTAATCTCGCAGCTTTCATCAATTTTTAGTGAAACTGTATGGGCAATGCAAAATGCCACCAAATGATTAATTATAACAAGTTTCAAAAGCAGGATGACCAATCAAATTTATTTGTCCAGATCAGCACATTTTTAGTGTGCAAGGTTGCCAGTTGGGTACTTTGTTATCGTGAAGTGTTTGATTTTGGTACAATTTTCATACAAAAAATCTAAATTTTTAGTACTATTAATTTAAAAAAAACTGTCAAAATGGGAAAATCTGTCTAATTTGATTTTTTCATTTTATCCGTCTGTTTATCCGTTTTATGGAACAAATCTGTCAAAAACGGATAAATCCATTGAATTGGTCAGCCTGTTCAAAAGTAACTTAAAGTAAAGTGATTTATAATCAATTTAAGAAGTCTGATCAGTTATCTTTTGAGATAATTTTGTCAATATCATTGGGATTGAAATGTGAATTAGCATTTATTTCTTTATTTTTTCATCATTTCAGGGCTACCATAGTACATCTACCAGAATGGCTTTTGAGGCACATAGCCAGGCCTCTGAGGCCCTGAAACAGTATGTAACTAAAGACTTGAAGGACAGACGAGTATTGGTGGTTCCTGAAGGAAAGTATAAAGGATGGATTCCAAGAAGTGTGTACAGCATGCATTTAGACGAAGTTTATCTCCCCTTCTTAAGACTCCAGTCTTTTCCTGTAGGTGGCACTTCCCTTGGCAATTTAGTTGGTATGAAGACTTTTCATGCAGTTGGGAATTACTTATACAAGCTTTCCAATTCATTTTCTAATTGTAAAGAATTAGAGAGGTTAAATTTGAGTTTTAATCATTTTGTGACAATATCACCGTCAGTGTTCAAACTTACCAATCTAATAGAGTTAGACCTTAGTGAAAATGACTTGGAAGAAATTGCTCCAGAAATTGGAAATTTGAAAAGCTTGAAAGTTTTAAATCTTAGTGGGAACATAATTTCATCCGTACCTTCTGAATTATCTCGTTGCAAACGTTTAGAAAAATTAAATTTGTCAAAAAAGTTGTACCCCAAAGATGGAGGATTTACAGAGCTTCCAGTGCCCGTTTGTAAACTGAAAGATCTTCAGCATCTTGATGTCAGCTGGCATCAGATTCATACAATTCCCGATGAAGTGGAGCATTTAACGAAACTTCAGTCACTAAACCTGAAGGGAAATTATCTGAAGTATGTATCTACTAAGATATCGCAATGCAAAAAACTTCAAATCCTGGATTTGACTGGTGCAATGAAACTTAACTCATACATTCCGCCAGAGATCTTTCTGCTAGAAGAACTGAAGATTTTAAACATCAGTGGCAATTATTTCACCGAAATATCATCAGAAATTTATGGCTTGAAAAATCTACGGAAGTTTATCATGAGAAGGAATGCTTTACTCCGTTTACCACCAGAACTGTTTTCTCTAGAAAATCTAGAAAGTTTGGAACTTAGTGATAACTATTTACAAGACATACCTCCGCTTATACGTAACTTAAAACAGTTGAAATATTTAGATTTACAGGGCAACAAACTGGAATCATTACCAGATGACCTTTGTGATTGTTATAGCTTAGAACACTTGGCCGCTGCTGGTAATGTCCTAAAAAGTGTGCCAAATGAGTTGTATAGGTTATCTAATCTTGAAGAACTCAATCTAGAAAACAACATGTTACGAGAACTGCCTTTGTTATTAGATAAACTTGAAATGCTTGGAAAGACCAGAAGATTAAGCATTCACAATAACTACCTAGTCCAACCACCGCAAACGGTATGTGATCAGGGAATTACCTCCCTTTACCAATTTCTTCGTGAATTGAGAATCAGTGAGGCTAAACACAGAAAGAAAATGATTTTGATTGGATCCGCAAAAGCTGGAAAAACAAGTCTACGGAATGCTTTAATTTTAGGAAGGTCCAAGCTTACTCTGGAACATGAAAGAACATGGGTGCTGGAAAGACATCTCTGGGAGCCACAGCCAGATCTACGCATACAGATACTAGATTTTGGTGGTCATCACATTTATTCTGCGGCTCATCAGATGTTTTTGACACCTGATGCTCTACATATCTTAGTTTTTGATTTAAAGAGGTATGTTTCAGAAGAATATAATGCTTTAATTGGTGATTGGATAGATGCCATTATCGATCGAGCACCAGGTGCGGTAATTCAGATCGTAGGAACACATGCAGATTTGTGTGAGCCAACAGAGATTGGAGAAAAAGTTACCGATATTTTGGAGAGAATGCACACAGAGGAAAATGCAAAAATAGAGGATTTGAAAATAGAACGCGAAAAATTAGTTCAAAAGCTTCAGAGTATAAAAGAAGTTGACCAAGATCGTATAAGTGGGTCCAGGTTTGAAGATCTTGGACCACAAAGAATGCAAGAAAAGTTGAAGTATTTAGAGAGAATTATTCACACTAGAATTTCACTGCCTACTAGAATAAGTATAGTTAGCTGTGCTGAAGATTTAAGAGGAGTGAAAAAATTCCGCTATTCACTGGAAAGTAAACTAAGCGAAACGGAAGAAAGACCTTTTCCAAGATTGTGGTACAGGTTCTTAATGGCGATTCAAGAACGGAAAGAAAAATTGCTGCATTGGGAACAGGCTATTTTGATCTTTAAAGATGTTATGGAGGAGATGAACCAGTCCATGATATCACAACAGGGTTCTGCTGAATCTAGCTTAGAGGTGATCTTAAA
Source organism: Anadara kagoshimensis (assembly GCA_021292105.1). Lineage (NCBI taxonomy): Eukaryota > Metazoa > Mollusca > Bivalvia > Arcoida > Arcidae > Anadara > Anadara kagoshimensis. The sequence continues at coordinate 30,875,741 of CM037870.1, read as the reverse complement.
ATATTTACATTCTACAGGGGAAATAGTATGGTATTATGACAATCCCAAGTTAAAAGGTATTGTATTTCATAGACCAGACACATTGGTAGAGATGCTGAGAGCGGTGTTTAGACACGATTTTGAGAGGGTTGTTACCTACGATGATAGACTTGGCCGTATCAGTAACATAAACCAAAACAAGTTCACGATGATGAAATCAGACTTTCTAGCACAAGGTTTAATGACTTTGGAACTCTTACATTATTGCTTGTTACATTTTCAATTAAGCATTGAAGCTAAGGATATGTTTGTTGACCTGATGTTGAAGTTTGACTTGTGTTATGAAGTTCCGAAAATGGCAGGTGCACCGGCAACATTAGCTTCTAGCAGGGTTCTCAGATTTCCCTGGTTTTTAAGTACAGATGTTCCAGAAAGTGTTGGATTGTCATGGCCAGATCAGGCTCCATCAGATGTTGTAGAAATGAGAATTCAGTTTCATTTTCCAAAGAAACTGCCACCGAATGTGTTTGAAAAACTTTCATCAAGATTACAATCACATGTGTTGAATAGGGAGGACTGGAAAGATGGAACATTAGCACAAAGGAATAAAACAAAAATTCTAGTCACCAGAAGAAAAGTCAGTGGGGGAAATAGCACTATGGTTAATATGTCTGTGAGAGGAAGTGATCTACAAGAGTTGTGGTTCTTGTTGAAAAATGCTCGAATTGACTTACTGGGACTTCTACAAGAATGGCCCTTTGCCCAGTTTGAGCAGAATCTGTATTGTTCCCATTGTGTATTGAGAGGTGATGATGATCCATTCCTGTATCCAGCAGAAGTTCTAGACATGACATGTCCCAAGGGAATATACAGGATTAACTGTCAGAAGGAGAAGAATGATTTAGTACCAGCCTGCTTTGTATATCCATTAGATTCAGGTAAGTAACAGCCAGAAATAAACCAACTACAGTCGAACCTGCCTTAAAGGCCAACTTTATATAAGGACCACACAAGTAAAATTTTATCCCAATCCCTCTTTATTTAGGTTATTTGAACCCTGTATATAAGGGTCACCTGCCCATAAAGGCCACTTGAACAGGTTCTTTTAGGTGGCTTTTATATACCTGCAGGTTTGACTGTAGCTTACTTCTATATTTTCACTCACAGAAAGCATATCAATTGAATTATTTCCATATGCATATGATGCCCTAAAATTATTTTAATCAAAGCACACATTTGGATTGTTTCAGTATTGTTGACTGTAGATCTATTGACAGTACTCCAGTGAGAATTTTATTTCGAATATTGAATCTTATTTTTTGTGTTCATGGACAGGTTAACCAATCACAGAACATGTGTTTATTATGTAAATAGTAAAACAATTTTTCTAAAAAAGATCTTGATTTTTTCAAAATGTACAGAAATGACTTAAGATATATGCATTCTCTTGGTGCAAAGAATACTAGTCAACTCGTTCCAATTCCAACTCGTTCCAACTGATTTTTGCCAACTCGTTCCACTTTTGACTACCAACTCGTTCCAACTGAATTACCAACTCGTTCCAAATTTTTTGCCAACTCGTTCCAACTATCAACTCGTACCAAATTTCTCAATTAAGTTGATTAGATCTACATGCGTTTTTATTTAATTTTATTTTATTTTATTATTTTTTATTTTCAATAGATAAATATTCCCCATAGTTTCCATTATTTCAAGTTATAAACACACATTAAACCTGACGTACTAAGAATAGCATAATACATATATACCGGTAGATAAACAATTAAATTAACAAATAAATCATATAACAGATAAATAATAAATAATGTCATATATGGTGATCACAATTAATTGCTATGTCTTTGTTTATCACGACAAACAACAGTCCGACAGTCGGAACTATTAAGTAGATCGGCACCATAAACAGATAAACGGAATGTTTGTCCGGGTAACAAGCGCATTAGCAGCGCATCCTTTATTTTTTAAAGGAATTTTAGTTTCGCAAATAAACTGTCTACTTGTTTTGTAAACATTAGTGTACGATTGAAAAATTAGGTTGTTTTTCCTCTTTAAATACCGACAAGTGCGCGTAAAAAAACCACAAAGTATTCTCAAACAAGATCAAACAAACTATAAAAAAAACTGCTCGATAACAGTCAAAAATAACAGCAAACCAATCAGAATGAATAAGATAATAAACACAATAAGAAAAGAAATGAAGAAAGATACAAAAGAAATGAAAAGAAAAAAAGAAGGAAATATAAAGAAAAACGTGTGGTTAGAGCTGGGCAACGTTGTGAATAATTAAAAATTAGGAGATCCTTGATTTTTAAATCATCATATATTAAATTAATTATTTAATTATAAGTTGGAACTAGTTGGTAACGGCTAAAATCATTCAATTAAAATTCTTAAATTTGGAATAAGTTGTTGAAAAAGTTGGAACGAGTTGGTAAAAAAGTTGGAACGAGTTGGTAATAAAAACAGAGGTGTAAAAACTCTGCATAAAAAAGTGGAACGAGTTGGTAAAAAAGTTGGAACGAGTTGGCGAAAATCAGTTGGAACGAGTTGGAATTGGAACGAGTTGACCAGATACCGGTGCAAAGTGTTGAGAAATTCTTGAGCTAAGGGAAACAACTTTTATAACTTGGCAGTGAAACAACTTTCATACCAGTAACTTGATGATTAAAAGGGATAATAAATCAATATACTTTGATATGAAATGCAGTACAAGTATAATATTTGGTAAATTTTATCACCAATGGTACACACATTCTGAGGTTTCTGAATAGTTTGCCTATATCAGGATTGAAAGAGATTACTGCAGTGTGAGTCAGCATCCATTGTTAAATTTTTTCTTAAATACTACAAATATTTTAAAGGTAGGAATACATAAATTCAGGCTCACACGAGAGAGAGAGAGAGAGAGAGAGAGAGAGGTGCCATGTCCAGCTGAGACTCTTGTTTTGAAAAAAGGAGATCAAGGCAAGGCTAATCGTTTCAGCTTAGAGGCATGTCATGACTTGCTTAAAGTCTTTTAAGAATGAGAGACTTAGGCAATGAGAGAGATTTTTACTAATATAATTAAAGCTAATGGGCACAAACCAGGGAAATATCTGTGTTACACATATAGTTCTGTCATTTAAGTTTATAGGTTAAAACAATAAAAAAAATTATTTTATTTTGACAGAATTCCAGGATGACATTGGTGAACATATAAAAGTTGTCAATGAGTTTCTACAAGGACTGATGGATACTATAGATGGGGCAGGTTTGTATATTTAAATAACAATTCAAGAAATGTTTGGTTAATGTTGATTTCATCCACTTGCAATATGAATTTGTAATAATGTTTTTTGTAAGAGGGATACACATGTTTTTGTTATGCTTTCTGAATATTTTTTGTTAAACCATTTCTAACCAATGCAGAAAATACGTTGATTATGGGTATTATTGTTAAAGAATCAGAAGTCAACTTTTTTCACATTATACATATACATGCGAGTTGAGTAATGGTGTTTAATGTCACTATCAAGAATATTTCACTTATATCAAGATATCGCCAGTTATAGGCCAAGGTGCAGAAATTTTCCTGTGCGTTGCGCTGATGGCAACAGCAGCAGGGATCTTTATCATGCGAAAGAACCATGACTCATTTCGTAATGTCAAGTGCTTGGTGAAATAACGGTCACTACCCATTTGCAAGTCTTGGGTCAGACCAGTTTGGTGTTTGAACCCATAACATCCCACTCATGGAGCAAGCACTCTACCAACTGAGCTAACGCAGTGGTTTATAAATATACAGTTACCATACAGGGCTTTTTCTGACTTTTTAATAAGTGGTCAGGGCCATGACTTTGGAATTAGGCGCACTAAAGTCCTTACAACTTGGGAATTTCAAATTTAAAAATCAAGCTATTTCATTTCATTATGTCTAAAAAATGTATATTTATATAATCCAAAGTGTAAATAAAATTGTGTAATTTAAAAGATCATGTTAATACTGTGAACATGTATATGCATTTATAAGGGTACCAGTACTTTGGTTGAGCTAAACTTTGAAAAGTAAGGTACCTAAAGATAGTTGGGGGATAATAGCTAAAAAAATTGGGAAAATATTAATGTTTTTGCCATTGGGAATGGGGCCCAATTTCAGCCCTAAATCAAGGGTAGAAAAAGCCTTGCCATAGGAAATCCCTTGGGTAAATGAAAAAGAAAATAAAAGGGAATTTTGTATTGTCAGCAGCTGTATTTACTTTTTATGCAAAATGTACTTACTTACATGTCTCGTTCTATTTGAGTGGTGCAGATTAATTGTGTTTTAAGCCCCAGTCAACATTCTTTCACTTAATAAGTAGAGGCGTTCAGTGGAGTTTAAACTTAGGTTGTGAGATGAGCTGCGATCTATAAGCTGATGCTATAGACAACTTGGCCACAAAGGCCCTCGTAGCCTGTTTTTGTCTGTTCTAGTAATATGTGTTCAATGAACCTCACACTCTCTTGTTTAAAATTCTTCAAAGTGTAATGAGACACAGATTAATTGATTAATTGAATGGGGTTTTACATCCCAGTCAAGAATATTCTTCACTCATATTGATACGTCACCGGCTATAGGTAAAGTGACAGAAATTTTTACCTTTGCTGTTTGCTTAGGTCAATGTGAATGGGTGGGTTCTTAAACATGCCACACCTGCTTTGGGACAAGGCATTGGTTTTTAAGGTCTCTTGCAAAGGACCCTGTGACTTTCGTTTTTAATTGCAGAGTGCTTTGTGAAAGATCAGTCACCACCTATAAGTCTTGGTCAGACCTGGTCAGGGTTAGAATCTATGACTTCCCACATGTGGAGCGAGCACTCCACCATCTGAGCTACCTTTTTGGTGATTAATGAGACACAGAGTCTTCACATCAAATTTGTTTCGAAAGGCTACTTAAAGTATACTGTGATTGTGGGCATAATATTAATCATCTCAGTAATTTGTATATTCTAATCAATTTATGTTATTAGGTTTACTAACAGACATGGGACTTAGCTATGTGGCATCCAAACTTGGTGCAGAGTGGTCACTGGTGGCTTTAAACCTCGGCCTGTCACAACCAGAGATAGAACAGATACAGCTGGACAACCCATACCAGGCTGTAAAACAGACAGCGACAGCGTTAGTTAGGTGGCGTGATAGACAGAAGAATGATACAGAAGATGACATATTAAATGTACTGTTTTACACTTTAAAAGATTGTGGCAGAGCTGATTTAGTGAGAGAACTACAAGAAAAATATGGGATCACAGGTACATATACTTGTATTATAAGGTAAAGGGTATTGTATATGGCTGACTGCAATAGTTTCAGAATTAAGAGACTAAAATTGAAATGTCTGTACTTTGGCAGGATGGTTACTTATAGTTGTCAAAATATTGAGAGAAGAACTGGCAGTGTTTTGGTTGGAAAAAAAAAATCGGAAGTACCGGTGTTTTGGTTAAAAAATTTGAACTACTGGTTTTTTGGTTAAAAAAAATTCGCACCACCAGTATTTTGGTTGAAAAAAACATTTACTGGTATTTTGTTTGAAATAAATTCCAAATACTGGTATTTTGGTTGAAAAATTGGTTTTGCTAGTATTTTTGTTAAAAATTTTGAACTGGTATTTTGGTTGGAAAAAATTTTGCATGAACAAGGTGTCTTTATAATTGCAAGATCAAAATTAGGATAAACTTAATTAAAATAACACTGCCAGTATTTACAATGTCTAAAAGGGATTTTCAAGTATTATGGTGAACCAACTCTTTTTAAATATTAACATTTGGTACAGATTGGCATTATTTTGTCCCCTTATGATGATGTTAGACATGAATTTAATATTAAAACCACAAAAATAGCTTAATTGATTGAATGCTTTCTCTGTAAATTAGATGTTGGTCTTCTACCCCTTGCCAAGTGAACTGGGGAAGTATCTTGTTCTTTTGCCAGGCACTTGGCATTTCGAAATGGAAGTCACTAAGTTCTTTGGTTGATGCCTCATCAATAATGCCCTATGTCACAGTAGGTGTGACACAATAAATGAGTAATTGCTTAGTGTAATGTATAGATGGAAATGGAAGATAATGGGTTTCGAACCCCGGCCAAGTCTGACCAAGACTTGAAAATAGGTAGTAATTGTTCTTTTGCCAAGCACTCAGCAGTTAGAAATGAGATTCATGGGGTCCTTCAGAAAAGTCACGGTATGCTTGGCACATTAAAGAACCCTCCCTGCACATTGCTATAAGCGCACTGCAAAGGTAAAAATTTCTGCCATTTCACATATGTCGGTGATGTCTAAATATAAGTGAAATACATGTATCTTTGTCTGTGATGGAAATCCAACTTAATTAATCAACTTCAATTATAGCTGGTCATTTTCTCAGTGATGGACTCCACTCACTCACTCACTCACTCACATCATTAAGACACATATTTAAACTCAGCTGAATTCCCTGTAGTAGATCTAGAGAAGATCGTTTTATTGACTGATAGAAAAAGTTAAACACATATTGTAATCCGAGAAAATTTTAGAAGGTTTTGCAGTCTGACCATTCTGCTAAAGTAAAACTGCAATCAGATTATGTATAGGAGACTCTGTATTACACAAAAAGTTAGTCCACTAAAATTAGACTGTTCGTTTTCTTTATTCATGTTTAAAAGGAAAATCATTGAAATTTGTTTGCACCATAATAGATGTGTTACAGTATCATTATGTAAATTAATTTAAAAAAAAATGATTTTATTTTCAGATGTTGACGTCAGTGATGCAGATAGTTAATCATGTGCCAAGAAGTTATCCATTAAGGGAATAACACAATTAATCACCAATAATGGATCTATGCTGAAGATTTATGTTTATAATCTGTGACAGAAATATTTTTCATTTGACACTTTTTAAAAATGTTAAGTGATTTTTAACATTTTGTAATAATATGTATTGATTTAAATTATCATGAGAAATAGTGTATTTTGAGTCCCTGGGTTTTGAGTCCAAAACTCATTTTACAAGTAGATTTTATGATGACATATGATATATTTATAACCATTTGCAGTATATTTTAAGAATTACAAAATGTGAAAATGAGATTAGCTGCTATGGGAAACATACCCTTGATACCATATCAGGTACATCTGTTTTAAGGGGAAACATTTATTTTTCCCAACACAGATTAACTTTCCAAACTGTATTAGCCCCATACCTGGTACCAGCAAGGGGTGTGGCAACCCTGATAACTTCCTCCAGTTGATTTGCATACTTTTGAAGATTTTCATAGTGATGATCAAATTTAAATTTGATTTATGTTATAATGTCTTAAAAAAAATTGTATGATGACATAACACTGATAAGTTATTAGCTGAACTTATGGCATAGCTAAGCATAAATCTGTGCATAAACTTTATTCTTCTTCTCTGAAACCACTAAGCCAATTGGAACCGAATTTGATGTGGAAGGTCCCTAGATGGGTTAGACTCATGTTTGAAGCAGGCAACCCCACCCGGCATCAAGATAGCCACCATTTCTTTTAATAGCAAAAATGCAAAAGTAGCCATTGTGTATTCAATTTTTAACCGATTACCATTTGTTCAAATTTGAAATATAGAAATTAGAAAGTGGGGCGTTTAACAGGTATGATGCCATTCCACATGACATTTGCTGGCTAATACTGAAATGCATACATTGTTAGTCAGTTGAGCATCAAGGCCCTATTGGACCTCTTGTTCATCAGAAATCATAGCCCTTATGTTGTATTGTGCCTAATGTTTCTCATTACATTAGGTACTGCTCTGAGAATATAGATTCCTGTATTGTTTTATACAGTTTGCAGCTGTAGCTTGGCTGAGCCAAGGCTTTAAACTACTTGACATTTGCTAATGAGTTATAAAGAATAAAATCTTCAGTGTGTAAATGTGTGGTGTCACATGATGAAGAACCTTCATGATACATGTATGTTTCTGTAAGAGGATGTATATATTGGTATAAAAATATTTGCATTTGTGAATGACTGTTCTTTTAACAAGCACTCTGCATTATGAAATGAAAGTAATGGCTCTTTTGGATGGGAACTTAAAATAACTTTAAATTGGTATGACTTGATAACTTCATTACTTGCAGTGCATAGTCTTAACCTTCTCATATTACCCAAATATTGAATTGTGACACACTTATTTTATAATCATGTGCCAGTTGCATAAATTGACATGAAATTCTCATTTTGTAAGATAAGTTTCAATTGTTAGTGTCAGATTAAATAGTAATGGTAATAACATGGAACCTTTGTTTCTGTGTATTTTTATATTCACTACAGGTAAATAGTCAATATTTCAAGATAATTTTTCTCTTGAAATTTCTTTAAATGTACAAAAACTCGATTATTCAAATTTTTTTTATTTTGATTTTAATTAAAACTATTAACATTTATGTAACCTTGGAGTTAAAAAATATAAAGTTTGAAGAAGTCATTAATTCATGATAATACTTTTCTAAATATTGCTGTGTCACTCTAATGAAATTAATGTATTAACTTTAAAAATGTGGAGAAAGTTGGTTAGGATTGTAAAGACCAACTGATGTCAGGTTTTTTTGTCATTGAATAATAAGATGGTGTCTTGTAGGACATTGGCTAAGCCATATGTCCATTGTTAAATTTTTTCCTGAAAAGAAGTCAGATATTTTATCATTAATTAAGTCTTTAAATTTAGCCTGACTACCAGATTTGCCTTATTGTCCTGACCTACTTTTTTGTTTTTTCTTTTGGTATTTTTTATCTAAAAAATTCAAGCCTTCCTTGTTGAACAGTGAAAGTTCCAAGTAAGGTTTTATGTCATTTTAATTATACGGGATTTGTGTAAATATCAACTGTTGTGGTATATTAAATAATGTAAAACCTGAATACTGGTATCTTGAACATGCAATGGTATTTATGTTTTGAGAACAATAGCAGCAAAAACAAGTATAAGCAAACAACATCGACCTGTCCGCTCTGACCTTCCATTAGGAATATTCATAAAGGAGAGTCCACCTGTGACGTGGGTAGTATTTGGTTTCACAGTTAATACATGTTAGGTGTTTCTCGTTATGTAGATGCAATAAACATGTGCATCCCTATATATAAATATACTCTACAAAATAAATATGTAAATTAAAGGTCAAACGGACAGGTCAATGTCTTTTCCCTTTACAGTTTCATTTTAATAATTATGTCTATATTGTTTTTGTTATAAGTTAGGTCTATGCAATTTATTTTAAGAATAGGGTCTGTCATTAAGATCACTTTTTTCGCAAATATATTTTAAAATCACTTTCTGTCATTTAGATACTGTGCATCACCTTTTTCACAAATTTATTCTAAAACCACTAATATAATATTATGTAAACCATGGTGCAATCTCCCGATATTAAATGCTTTATCAGTTTTTATTTCTTCACTTTTATTTCTTATGACACATCAACATACATGTATCATTGAATTTACAATCGTGAAAACTTTTTGGTTAATTATTATGACTCAAGTACCATTTATAGTAGATGGAGGAATTGTATCATTGAAATAATCATGAAGACTTGTTTAAGTATTATTATTCATTTCTGCTTTACAAGTGGATGGAGAATTGTTGTTTTTTGTTAATCATTAATCTACAATGGATAGAGATGAAACTATTATATTATTAGTGCTATAAATGTGATGTTTTGTCTAAATTAAATGTTAATGTCATGTGTCTGATTGTTTTGTCTTATTTAATAAAAACAAACATAATAATCCATGTCCGAATCACAATCCAGAAACAAAGTAAAAAACTTTGGAGCTGACAAGTCAGGTCAAACACGTGAACTTCCACCAGGGAAGTGAGGCCTTGTTATCCTGAAGGGTAAGCACCTCCTGTTTAGCTAGCTACATCATCATTTAAGTCATTTGTTTTTGAGGTGTTTCAATGGCCGAGAAGTTTAAAGCACACACTTGGGGATCACAGCGCCGCTCGCTGCCGAGGTTCTGATCTTACCGGACATATCCCTGTTGAGGAAGTTTTTCAGTTCGCTTGCTGAAAGTGATTTTTATTTGGTACACTACGGTTTACTCCACTTCCATAAAATGACTTCCGCCTTATAACTGCATTACTCCTCTCTACTCATTTGTTCTCATCTAACAACAGAGATATTTACATCAGAGATGTTGTTAACAAAATGATACACTCCCCATATCTACAATTGCAGAAAAATAAATGTCATGGGTTCAAAGGTCAAGGTAACAGATGTTAAAGAATACTAAAATGGTTATTTCGAAAACTATAAACTTTTTGTATATTAGAATAGTGTAGGTATTGGCCGAGCAATCATTTTCATATATGAATGAAGGTTATGGGTTCAAAGGTCAAGGTCAGAGATGCAAATGAATACTGAAATTGTTAATTATCCTGAAAACTATAAACTTGGTGTATTGGCATATCTATAAGAATATTGTTTGTAATGGCATTACTATCATTTTGATGTATGAATGAAGGTTATGGGTTCAAAGGTCAAGGTCAGAGATGCAAATGAATACTGAAATGGTTAATTATCTAGAAATATTTTTTGGTATTTAATGTAGGATGCAATTATTATTTCTGCAACCTAGAATCTTTTTTGAAATGATGTTAATTGACATTTAAGAAGTTAACCCGTTTATTGTCACACTCTATGTAAAATTGCTTTTCAGAAACATTCAAACCTTTTGAAAACAGAAAGAAAATTGCTCAACTAAAAGCAACATAAAACATAAAAAAAGTCGTGAGCGAGATAAAAGATTTCCTTCTATTTTGACCACTGAACTTCTGACCTTTCTTTAAAAGCTAGATGGACAATTCCTGACCAATAGTTCTAATAAAAAGAGTAGATAACGTCCAGAAGGTCAGACATGCTTAACGAAGCCAGACCATTCTTTATGTTACATCTTTGACTCTCTATTTCTTTCCAATTATAACCTTGTCACGTCAAGGTTTGTCGACACACATGCCTGATACGTATTCGAATTTTGGCCCAATTTATCTCGCGCAGATTGATAACAGAATAAGTCGATCATGTAGACGGAATAAGGACACAATATTTATGGTAAGTTTAAATTTTACCACTTTTTTAGGGACGAGGTGTTGTTTTTTATTTATTGAATTTGACAAAGTATTTAGAACAATTATAGCTATAAAAATGCAAGAGAACATCAAACCAAAGTAATATTTAATGATAATACGAAAAGATAAACATATTGAGACGGTCATATCGCTTCTAACTTACGTAAGCTTTAGACATATGTGGATTCAAATGTAATAATGGTAAGTTGAAGCTGAAAAACATGTATGTGGTGATATTCAATGCGAATAAGAAAGGGAAAATGGAATGAATTTGAGAGCAGGGTCAAAATTATTACACAGTCTGATATTAAACTGAAAACTTTTGACGAACAAATGATTAAATAACAGACAAAATTGTACCCAGTACACGTGGTATTCTAGATAGATGTAAGTAACCAGCCCGCTTATTTTGCGATCGTTAATCGGTCACAACTACAGGACCCTAACCATTATTGACCATACAAAAACTTAACACTGACTAAACATAGGAGAATCAATAACAAACATACTAATCCATTTCCGAATCACAATCCAGTAGCAAAGTAAAAAAAATGGAACACTTGAACTTCACCAGGAAATGATGCCGGGTGCTCCGAAAGGGTAAGCACTCCCTGGATAAGCTACACCCGCCAGGTATGCAATCGAAATAGAGTGAAAGGAACATGGGACTATTGGACGTCAAATATATCCTAGGCTAGATGCAAGTAACCACTCGCTTATTTTACGACAAGTGATCTTTAATCAGTCAAAATTACAGATAAAATAGTATAGAACCCTAACCATCTTATTGATTATAAAACTATGGAAACAAAATATAAACACTGACTAAACGTAGGTGAAAATATTAAAACGAATGCATTGACTGTTAAATCAAACACAATCATACCTGTATGATATACATGTTCATAACCGAAAACTGACAAACTAAATTAAACACACAGACTTCCACCAGGGAAGTAAGGCAGGTGCTCCAGAAGGATAAATACATTCTGTATAGCTAGCTACACCCGTTACGTGTTAAATCAAAATTGAGAATGAAAGACATAAGGCACACTTTACAAATCCATGTCCTAATCAAAAACCCAAAAGCGATTTGATCAATGGCAAAACACGTAAACTCCCACCAGGGAAGTTAGGTCGGGTGATCCGTAAGATTAAGTTTCCCCTATGTATAACACGGAAGTAAAAAAAATGCACCTATAGATATGAATGAATGGACTGCTATTTAGTATAAATTTAGCTCTTAACTATATATTGGTGAAACCATCTCGACACGTCTCTACAGAATATTTGGTATTCAAATCAGTCAATCAGTTTTGTAAGGATTGAAGCCAATGACATTCCTTCATTAGTTCAATATATTTGTATATATCTTATCGTTTCAGGTCTGCCGAGTCGTATTGTTGAGGACAATTAACGATGATACAAATAATATTAATTGCGTTTTTGTTCCTGGTATCAGTAGAATCCACCAGTACATTTGTGTCTGTACAGTCAGCAATACGAACGTATATTTCAATCAAACTATTAACTCAAGGATTATAACGAGGTTGTTGCCTGGCAACTGTGTTACTGTTTTAAACACAGATACGGAATGGTTAAAAGTATCCGCCAATAACTTAGTAAGTCCTATAGATATCTGTAACTTCACGTAACCGATGACGAGGCTTTAATATATTTTTAATAATCCCGACGTGACCCGATTCATCACGTGTTATTCCTCCTCCTTCCCCTTCTCCTCATCCCCCTCCTCCTACTCATCTGTCTTTTCCTAACATTTCGTCTTATCGTCTTTTGACGAGACGTGTTTACTAGGTTAAGAAATAAAAGGACAAAAGATCATTTTAAAAACCTTACATTTTTATATATTAAAATTTCAATCTAAATGATACTTAAAACTTATATTTCCATGGTGTGCCTCATACATTCAAATCGAACAATGCAAGATTATAAGACTATGTTTTGATAAACTACATACTACCGTTTTCTCTTAATTACATATTATACCAGTTTTAATATTACAACACTAGACGACCGTTTTGGAATAAAAGTCTTCAACAGTAGTGCTTGGACCAAAATTATGAAACCAAAACTTTTTTCAAAGATGTTGAAAAGATTTCGTTTTTACTTTGCTTTGGGATTGTGCTTTGGATATGAATAGGTATGTTTGTTTAATTGATAAAAAGATTCAACACTTGCATGTTTGTTTTTTTCTTTAGGTTGGATTTGTGACATCCAGTGAAGTAACAAAAAGAGAGTGTCCTATTGAGCAGACAGAAACAGGTAAATCCTTAAGGTATACATTATACGCAATAAGATATTCAAATCTGAGTAATATATGTATTTGACCATTTTAGACCATTTTAGACGTATTATGTTAACGTTCATTGAAATATGCAGACTTTTTTTTTGTTTTTAATATTTTTATTTGATCTTCATGTTTATGAACAAAAGTTAGAAACATGACATGTGGGGAAAATCATCCCATTATTACATACATGTACAAATAATATTAAATCAGTATTGTCTAAATAAGACGATGACCAATAGATAACTTATCATCTATAACTGTAGCATTAGCCATTTTTGTCTTATTTTATGGGCTTTTGCCGGTTCATACCTAAATAAAGAGTAAATATCAATATTCTTATGATATCTGATAGTTTCAATACAAGCTTGATAGGAGGGGAGTGTTTTTCGCATTCTACAAAGATGAATATTTTGCTTTAATTAAACACAGATTAAAACAGTCAGTTATCGGTGTTGATTCTGTTTGTAGACCGAACAAAATTATTTCATTTTTAAAATTAACTTTAACAGCATGAATTCTGTTAAAATTTTGTAAAAGTTGAATTCAAATTGTTCTTATAAAAGTTCATTTCACAAATAGGTGAGTAATTGTTTCTGTCGTCTCTCCACAAAATGTACAAAGTTCTGTTTCCAAAAGGTTACATTTCATTATTTTGCTGTTGGTGAAGTAGATGCAATGATTTAACTTTCACTGAAATGCTTAAAGCTTTGATAAATATGCAGAAAATGTTTTGGCTTTATTATTTCAAAGAATAATACCTGCTTAAATCTCCTTCACCTATGCATAATTCTAACAACAACAACAACAACCACAACAAAAGCACATTTATTTTCACCAAAACAAAACGCAAATGTACATGATGATAGACAAGCTTGTTATCGTACTTTACTTGATTCTAGTCTTAAGAATTTACGAAAATAATTACCAATAGCATCACAATTTGTATATTAAAGAATATATAATATGATCGTTAGTTTAGAATTGGAAATTTTACTTTCCTGAAAACAGAACTGTGTATAAGTGAAATGCAACGCGATATGGTTGCTTCCTGCGAGCAAATACAGTCATCATGGTACAGCCAAAATAACGTTACATTCTATTGAGGTTGGTGATATAATTTCACATGAATACTTATCTTATTTGTAGAGGGTCAATATGTTAAACGGTTTTTAGAGTCTATCGACAGAAACGATGTATGTTTGCAAGAACATTGTTTGAACTGCCTTTGTCACTCAGGTAAGCACAATTAAATGTATTACTAAAACTATATGCACGTATGATATTTTTATTATCATTATAATAGTAGCAATATCAAATTTACTGAATAGTTCTATTGTTATAAAACAGCATCAAAACTTTTTAATTCTTGAAAGCAAACGAACCAGCTTTTGACTCTTTTAAACCAACTACAATTAAGCATCTGTAAGACTTTAATGTATTTTACAAAATGCAATTTTACAATATTTCTTTCAGGAGGTGATCACTGTGGGGACTGTCATTTATGTCATAAGTCACATGGTCAATCAAATGAAGCTTGTTCACAATGGACCAATAAGGGTAAATTTTCATTTTTCGCTATCTTTTTACTTTGCTATAGCCGACACCACCACCACCACTATCATCATTATCATCTTCAGATAACATGGGGCAGACATCAACCACTGACAAGAAATATTAAGATAACTATCATATAATAGGTATAACTCCGGTTATTTTCATTTCTGTCCGATATACTTGATAGATTTTTGTGTTTACTGAAAATATTAGGAGAATTGTAAGCGCAGAAGGAGATAAATGTGTGTATGAATGAAGATTGGTTTATGACATAAAATAATTGATGGGTTTGCATATAAAAAACTTCAGTAAATTAGGGCTACGCCTCAGCTGAATTTTGCAGTTAATGTTCAGATGTATATCCACTATAACATCCAAATTCTTATTCAGCCGTCTAAAAGTAAATCAAGTTTAATCATCACTAAATTTTTTCACTAGACTAATTAATTCATGCTACACTTCTTGAAATGAACAGTTGACGGAGCGTGGTCAGATTGGAACAGCTGGCGATCCTGTTCCACTACTTGTGGGGGTGGTTATCAGGTAAGGATACGAGCTTGTGACAATCCACCAAGAGCAACGATATTTGGAAAAGACTGTGAAGGAAATAGTCAAGAACAGCAGCGATGCAACACCCAACCTTGTCCAAGTAAGTCATGTGTCAAACATATGCCATTGCAAAGGTCAATTATTTCAATAGTGCAACTATATTATATTGATAGAGCGTGTCTTAACCCAGGCAGGCATAGAATGGACCCTGTTTTTATGGATTTAATGGATGAATTTATTATAAAAGAAAGTGTTTGATATGACTCGCCAACTTTGAACATTTTGCGTTTTCAAGAAGGCATCAGAGATTTCTACCATAGCCAACACAAACATAAAATGTCTACATTCACAATCAGAATACAAGATAATATACAATATTTAAATATGATGCTTTCTTAACTTGTCTTCCAATTGTTTCGAAGCCATTTTGCATCAAGACATTGGGACCACAGACACTACAGTACTAGGATACATCTAGTCATTTGTGATGAAGGACACTTCGTGTCGAAAGATACCATAACAGCAATGTATATGACTAGATGAACAACTGCAATCAAATCGGTGATTTCAATTTTCAAAACATTCTGCTCAGCATTTTCAAATCCTATTTTTTTCTTTCGGTTTTGTTGGAATGGAGTATAAATTAGCATCCAAGGATATTGTTATTTTAAAATAGCAATGAAACCCAAAGAAATTGCTTTAAAAACATCGAATTTCGGCTAAAGTGGATTCATAATATTTTATCTTATTTTAGTTGACGGAGGATGGTCATCGTGGTCAGCATATTCTATATGTACTAAAACGTGTGGAACGGGATCGAAGACTAGAACACGCACATGTAATTCACCAGTACCACAGTATAATGGAAAACAATGCTATGGGTCTACATACGAGACAGTTCAATGTAATACCAATCATTGTCCAGGTATATTTTATTTTTTCATTTATTATGAAATAATTTTCGTGGTTTTGATTCACAGTTAAAACACGAATTTAATACGACGAATTATTAACCACAAGTAAAAAACAAAGCTATGACGACTAACTGATGCGAATCTAAGAATCTACCATATTATCCCATTTAGATCTTACAAAGTTTTACGCCAAAAAAGGAGAAGTTAAATACATATTGTAGATTTTGGAGAAATTTAATGCAATGGTAAATATCATTTAAGTAAACGTATGTTTTTAAAATGTTTAGTTTATTTTCTTAATTGGGACTGGGCAGGGACGACAGGGACTGGACGTAGTTTTCATTATCAACTCTCTCATTTAAAACTCCAACCACATAAATATTAACTAAATACACATTTCAATAAGCATTAATGTTTATTCATTCGAACATGAACTGTTTGTTGTTCAAAACCATCTTCTTTGTTTGCTGCATTTAAACTATGTAGTTTTTATCCTATCTTAAGTGAATGGCGGATGGTCAGCATTCTCAGGTTACAGTGCCTGTTCTAAATCTTGTGGTGGAGGAACAATGTTTAGACAGAGATCATGTACTAATCCTTCGCCAGCATATGGAGGTGCCTTATGCAGTGGTTCTTCTACGGAGTACGCACAATGCAATGTACAATATTGTCCAAGTGAGTTTAAAAACATTACTCGTCTTTAGAATTATGTATAAAATGTATAAGTTAAAGTCATTATTTACTTAACTTACCTACAAACTATCATCTTTCTCTCTCTCTCTCTCTCTCTCACACACACACACACACACGCCAGTAACAATCAATACATCGTTTAAGTGTACAACACATACAAACATCACCTAAATGACGAAGGTATTGTTAGAAATAGAAATTTACATATTATAATTTTTCAACACTAGACGGCCGTTTTGGAATACCTGCTTGGACCAAAATTGTAAAACCTTAATATTTTCCCAGGGGTTGAAAAATATTCAAATGACCAAAAAATATATATTTCAACCAAATTTAGCTAAGGAAATACTTTGCATGAGGGAGTATACCTTAGTTTTTGAGGATTTTTCTGATTTAAACTAGCTGCAAACTAAGACAATAGTATGTTTCTGACATACAAAGGAGAAAGTACGATAGGCGGCATATTTGGCCCCCAAAAATTATAAAAAATAAAATGCGACATAAACTTGTAATATTTATGTTACAACACAACCTTGATATGGGCTGTTGATTTCCAGTTTAATTTTTGTCTTCATGTTTGATGACGTCACGACGACGTTACCAACGGTGACGTAATGGCGGTTTTATCGTGTATTTGTCGTATTTTGAGAATATATAGATATCCTTAACTAATTTTACAGCACTAGACGCCGTTTCGGAATAAAATCCCCATCAGTAGTGCTCTGACTAAAATTGTGGAAATCGAAATATTTTTTATTGAGAAAACAGAAGGTCAAAAAAGTAATTTACCAAATCCACCTAACTTAGGCAATCCTAATAATATTAATAATAATAATTATTATTATTATAATAATTATTATAATAATAATAATCATAAATAATAATAGTAATAGTGACAAAATATCACGTATCCATTTAGTTTGACTGTGGGTACCTACTCTATGTGTATTCATTCACAATATGATATAAGACAGAGACAGTAAAATTATATTCATTAGTAAATTCATTTTCTGCTACAAGAGATTTTCATAATGAGCACCCAAAAATGATTTGATTATAACAAAGTTTTGATTTAATTGATATTTTACCGAATTCAAAACTTATTGACGTGGTAGCTCATTTGGAAGAGTGCTCTCTCCGTTAAAAGGAGGTTGGTTCGAACTCCGACCGGGTCTGACGCGAGACTTGAAAGTTTGAAGGGAATGTTCCTTTGCCAAGCACCCTGCATTATGAGAACCCTGCCGTATAATGCCATCATCGAAAGGAAATATTCAGATATTCAGAAGTTGTTTCTCTTATCCATTTATAGACTTTACAGTTTTATTCTACTTCTAATGTTATTATACCTGGGTATAGACTAATTAACAAGCCAGAAACAACACTACAACCAAAATAGGTTGTTTCAATACAACAATGTGACCTAATGCTTACTATCTTAGTTTTATATTATATTGTTGTCTTGTCAGTAACCGGACGTTTTTCAATTTCCTTCAGTTGATGGTATTTGGAGTGACTGGTCACAATGGACAAATTGCGACGTGTCATGTGCTGGAGGAAGACGATCCAGAGTTCGGACTTGTACAAATCCAAAACCAATGTATGGTGGCAAAGATTGTGTCGGAGATACCCGTCAGGAGGAAAAATGTGCAACTTATCCATGCCCAAGTATAATATTCATATATACACATGCACGCACACATAAACACAAGCACATTCTCCTTTCTAAAGGGTTTTGATGGACTAGTTTTGAAGGCAAACTGCACTTTTTTTTACTTATTAAGTCTTTAAAAAAACCTGACTCGGACGTAAAATGCTCATGTGACTTAAACTATGCAGTCCTGATTAATTTCACACTTCATTGTGCGAACTTTATGCCTATCATTCAACGTTTTTGCATAATGGTCGAGTGACAATTCCAAAATTCTTTCACTTTTTTATCTGTATGCTGTAATTAACATTAAGCAGAATAAAGACAATGCACGAAAGTTAAAGATTAAATATTTCTCCCAAGTTTGCAATATCCATTTTTATCCAACTTACTACCATAGCGTTTAAACTGTGAAACATATATGCCAAAAGCAGAAGGAACAAGTGTATTGCTGCATAGGAAGAGACATTTGACGTAAACAGTGATAAAATACGACCTCGTTTCCCTAAAGGAAGCTTATGTGTTTAACTTAATTTACCAGTTTTGTCAGGTTTTATTTTGCTTTGACATTGTAATTTGAACATGGACCGGTTACTGGTTTAAAATCAGTAGAATTGCAGAGATCCACCCTTAGGATTTCTACCGTACGTACCACTACACTACTTGATGTTAACAAAAAGTCTGTAAATCCAGTAAGTCTGGAGTTTCTTAATCGGTGGTCTCAGATTGTGTATTTATGTTCTTAGTTGTCTATTGTTAAATGATGTTACACAGTTTATAACACAACTGATATATTGCAGGTTTTTTAATAAGTATAGTCAAACAACATTTACCTGTCTGTTGACCTTTCATTGGGAATAAATCATGTCGGAGAATCCACTGAATACATGGGTAGTATAAGGATTTTCAGTCCATACATCAGTGATCTGTTCTTAGTGTTTCCTATTATGTAGAGTAAATATTCACGTGCGTTCCCTATATTTAAATATACTCATTCATAATACATATTTAAATTAAAGGTCAAGCGAACAGGTCAATGTTGTTTGCCTATACATGTATCAAATATATTGAACACAAAGCTGTAAACAGTTTTTCTCATTTGTTTCGTATAATATTGTTTAGTTGACGGAGGTTGGGAAGCATGGGGGCCGTATTCAACATGTTCTGCGAAATGTGGCTCTCAATCCCAAGGTTTTCAATACTCGCAGCGTCATTGTACCAATCCAGCTCCACAGTATAATGGACACGACTGTGTTGGGGATAAATTCAAATATATTCCATGTCACCCGGTCTGTTCATGTAAGTACGGAATGCATTTAGCACCTATAAAGAACTACCTTCATTTAAACGAGCTTCATAATACATTAAACAGGAGGTCTTACCCTTCCGGAGCACCCGGCCTCACTTCCCTGGTGAAAGTTTTAGGTGTTTAACCTAGCTTGTCAGGTTCAAAGTTTTTACTTATGGTTTGTGATTCGGACATGGATTAGTATGTTTGTTTTTGAAAATTCAAACTCACTTATAACTGATTCATAGAAATACGGATTGTTGGCCTTCACAGGCTTTTCAGTTGTTATAAAAGTATTTTATTGCTCAACAGATACTAGTAAGTTTGAGGAGGCTGTCCTTGTGTAATTTTAAGTCAGTTATGTGTTGTGAAAGAGAACTTAAGAATAAATCGTTGTTTCCTTTCTCCAATATTAAAAATATTGAATTAAAAAAAAAACTTTTTGAATAATGTTTAATAAATATAATTAAGAATACATGTAACAAAAACATGCATCTTCCGTTTCATTGGAAGTGTTCATCTTGTTGTAAATCACTATGGCATTTAGATCTGATGCCCTCCTAAATATTGAGGTGAAAAATAAAGAATAATGATATGTCTTGAAGGTTTCGTTAACACTTCCGAATAATAAATAGCAAGCAAAGAAGAACTCCTTCAAGAAGAAACATCATCATAGTAATAGTAGTTGTATAGAACTCATTATACAACTGAGGGACAACGTTGATGAAGTTTGATAATTAATTTTTATCTGTTTATCTTCGTGTTTAAGAAAATGATCTGAAGTTTATTTTATAGACGAATCTTTATTATACTATATTTACATGTTGATTTTCAGCATCAGCGGTTATACAGACAAATTTGCCAATTACACATATACCCACTACATGTAAGATGTATTTTATCTAACTAATAATCAAAATATAATCTACATGTATTAATTCTTGGACTGATATAAGGGTGTTTGTTTCTGTGTCATGCATACCTTCTTAAACAAGGGTGTCTGATACAAGAGTCTGTACCAAGCATGCCTGCTTGAATTGATACAATGTTGTCTGATACAAAATTTTGAATAATGCATATCGTCTTAGACTAATACAAGCATGTCTGATACAATATTTGATATCATGTATATCTTCTTGATACGAGGTTGTCTGATACACAAGTATGTATTATGCATTTCCATCAATATCTATATTATATGTAAATTCCATATCATATCCGTGTTAATTTTTCAGCACTAGACAGCCGTTTTGGAATAAAATGCCTTCAAATTTTTTAAAGGAATATCGACCATACAAATATGCAAACACTGGGGTAAAATTTATCAAATTCAAAGTGAAATAACTACTCCTCGGGAATGTTGTTAGTTCGAGTTTTCTTAGAATGCTTCTGCATGTTAGTCCCGTTGCATGACTAAATTGACATATCGCCGGCCACGCCCACAATGTTCCGACACCGGCCGCCATCACGGTAGCAGCGTTACAGCAACTAATGACGTTCTAGTGCCAGTGACGTCATAAAACCGCACAATTCAGGCCTAGTTTTCATACTTTTTGCGTGTAATTCAAGCATGTCGACCCTTTGTCGGAACATTGTGGGCGTGGGCGGCGATCCGTCAATTGTTGAGAAAAATGGTCGGCGTTGTAAACGATTTCATCATGCTTCTGTTGGTTTATTGAAACTGACTAAATGTTTCAACGAACATTAGCCAGAATCAGACGCATTTATCACAACACCAATATTTATCAATTACTACATTTGGTAAGTTCATGGTGCATCTAGGATTATGTTCATGTATAATTATTTCGTGTTTTTCAGCTACTACAATGTCATCAACAACGCATGCCCGTAAGTATGCGTGATATTTATACTGCATATTATACCACTGTTGATTTTACAACACTAGACAGGGTTTCGGAATACAATTAGTCATCAGTAGTGCTTGGACCAAAATTGTGAACCAAAATTTTTTCAAGGGAAATGAAAAAGTATCGAATGGACCAAAATATATTAAATAAAAGTTAGCTAAGGAAACACTTCCATTAGGTATATCTCAGTTTTTGAGGATTTCATATGTTTTAACAGTCATGGATTAATGATTTCAGAGTAAGGGATTGATAAATATTTATCGCAAAACAAGATGAAGCTAGCAAGTAACAAGTACTCTTACTATACTAAGGGGTTATATTTGTATCGAATGACGTCGGTGTCACCACCATAGAAATCCAATTACATCACTCATTTTTTTTACTTTAAACAATGTATCTTGTACTAACTCCACTACCTTAATATCTAACTTTGTTTTTTTTGTTATAAAATAAACTTATTATACAAATGATCACGCATTATTCTATCAAATATAACACTATTACAGTGTTATAACACTGTTGGAGTATTTAATCATTACAACTTACAATCAAACTATCTGTCATTATTTCTGGGCTGATTGCTTTTAGCTGAATCATTAAATAATACAAAATTAATATACCAGTCCATGCTCAAATCACAGTCCAAAGAACAATCTAAAGCCATCTAGTCAGTTGGTATTATTTTAAGAGAAAGACCAGAAGAGAAGCAGAATGTCAATGTGACTACTGTAGATCACTTTTATTTCGCAAGAGATTTATTTTCGCGTAAAGTCGCTACTCAACCCATTTGCGAATTCAAATATCACGTGAATACTTCCATCACACGGATATTTCTATGTTGACATACATAATTTTTTTCATTCATAACATATAATGTTGTATTCAATAAGATTCCAAACGCAAATTCAAATATTTACAAATAAGACCAGTCTTGCTGGTCAAAATGGATTTTCTACTCGCGAAAAATAAGTGATCTACAATATATTTTTTATGCCACCAATATACAATTTGTATCATTTTTGTGTCGGTTCCTTAGCATGATACATCATTGCAAAAAAAAAAAATCAATATAACTGATGTTTTAATAATAATATACTTATTACATATTATATCAGTGTTAATGTTACATCCCTATACAACAGTTTTGAAATACAATTCCTCATCACTAGTGCTTTGCCAATAATTGTGAATCAAAAATGTTTTCAAGGGGTTAAAAAAACTGTCAAAGAACCAAAATATATTTAACCAAATTTAGTTTAGGAAATACTTTGCATGAGGGAGTATACCTTAGTTTTTTGAAGATCTTCAGCTTTTAACTGGCAACACATTTAGACAATACAATTGCATATTGATACGTCAATATTGTTGTTGTTTGGAAAATAAATATAATGTTC
This sequence comes from Anadara kagoshimensis, assembly GCA_021292105.1. NCBI lineage: Eukaryota > Metazoa > Mollusca > Bivalvia > Arcoida > Arcidae > Anadara > Anadara kagoshimensis. Next base: position 30,852,425 of record CM037870.1, on the reverse strand, counting down.
AATGTGAAACTTTCGATTGAGCAAATGCATACATAAATTTCTAAACTTAATAAGTTCTTATAATGCCCATGTGGATTATTTCATGTTGTACAGCTACTACAATGTCAAAAGCAACAACAACAACAACAACAGCAGCAACAACAACTACAAAAGCCCGTAAGTATGGGTTTTATTTATATGCATGTCATTTCTGTGCTGTTTTTGGCAACAAACCAAAAATGTTATATTTTGAGGCATCTTTCGGAACGCTACCTACACTTTTGTCTGGAACCTAGGACTAAGATGAAAAAATATTGCAAACAATCAGCATTATGGAAGTCAGATAAAGGGGTCAGATACCGTATTGCGATTAACAAGAACCCTGTTACCTATGGTCCCGTTTCCGAAGTGAGCTAGGGTTAAGTAACGACTATGCTATCAAGAAATGGACATAAAACAATAGCCCAGAACACTTGCTATCATATACGGACGGACATATAATATGTAAAAATTTAACGTCAAAACGCGTACAACTCAGCGCAAATTTATTCAAAACCCATATATATATATATATATATTGGTAATTTTGGTTTTGAAAGATACCACGTAGGAATGTACCAACTTATATTAATTTCTGTGGATATGTATACATAAAGACGGAATTTAAATATTTGATTTGTATTATTTTCAACAGCTACAACAATGTCAACAGCATCACAAACAAATCACCGTAAGTACTTGTAATGTGTTATATTTTCATATTATATCATTACCCATCAGATCCGTGTTTAACTGACACAATCCCAAAGGCAACGCAAAAGTATCCAATTATTTACTCACTGGACATATTTGTACACTTTACCGGGGTTACTACTTGAACAGGTAGTCATCAAACACAAACATATCAGTCTAAGTTCAAATCACAATCAGAAAAGGAAAGTAAAAACTGACAATTAATACGTGATCGCCTACAATGGAATTGGTCCTGTCTAGCTAGATACATCAACCACTTGTAAATCAAAATTGATAATGAAAGGAACATGGAACTATAAGACGTCAAATATATCCAAGATAAGTTTTAGATACAGAGATATCATACTTATCACCAATATTGTGATGACGGTTATAAAACTTTTTGAGGGCCCTGATAAGCCTAGGGTTCCAATATCTCCGATTCAGAAATTTATTTGTTAACAGCTTGTCTCGTTGTATAAAGAACCTGTAATGGATTAATTCTCTACAATATCGTATTTGAAACATATATAACAAAACAACAGAAGCTATTATATTACTGCATAAAAAGGAAAGTTTGTTAAAGAAAAGTTGAAGCCATCGCGTTTGTCATTTAGCTCCAAATGTAACCTTAAGGTCGAAATATAAGCTGGATATATGACGTCCATTTTAACATGGACTAGTATGGTTTTGATTCACATATCCTAGAAAATTTAGAATTTTTAAGAGATAAAATTTCATCTATATATGTATTGAGCAATTATGTCTCAGCTATAACCCAAATGAATTATCTTATGCTGGCTCCGAGCCAGTCAGACTGAAACACACGACAAGGACGTATTTTTATAACACCAGGACTACCGGTCTTTGGTTTACTAATTTACAATCGATCTTTTTCAATTTTAACGCAGTTATCGTTAACTCTTTTAGGTTTATATAAAAAAACAAACATACTAATCCGTGTCCGAATCACAAGCTAGAAGAAAACTAAAGACTTTGGAACTGACAAGTTAGGTTAGACACGCAAACTGCCACCATGAAAATGAGGCCGGGTGCTCCGGAATATTCCATATTTAAACTTTGTTTGACTACAAAACCGTGCATTTAATTTCATCTTTTAATCTTTGTAGACGCATATTGCATTTCTCTTTTTTCTACAGTCATTATACAGTCATTATACGGAGATGTCTGGAAAAAACTACTAAACAGATCAATTTGTTTACAATTCAGAAAGAATATACTATAATTATGTATATTTGTGGCCCATGAAACATTTTATATATAGAACTCGTTTCTTTGTTTCCATTTTTGACTGAATACACTATTGTTTACCTTTCACACCTAGCATTTGAATTTTTAGGATAGAATTTTATAAAGCACTTTTTTGTATAAAAATTTGTTTCATGTATTTATTTTTTTAGAACAAACACAATCTTTCAACACCTGTGACAAGCTTGGCGTGGTACATGTGCTTGGAAATAACTTGAAAGTCACTCATTCATTAGCCTCAAAATGTCCAGATAATACGTATTCAACTCCAGAAGCACTTCTGATGGAATTTTGTTCAATGAGTAGAACTTCTACATGGCATAAGTACACAAAGGTAAGTGTCTTAATTCTAATCAAATATTTAACAATCCGTGGCATTGAACATACTTAACATAAAAAAACATACTAATCTATGTCCGAATCACAATCCAGGTTAAAAACGTGAACTTCCACCAGAGAAATGAGATCGGGTGCCGCGGAAGGGAAAACATCTCTTGTTTGGTTAGCTTCATCCGCTACCTGTGCAATCAGAATTGAGAGTGAATGAAATATGAAACTATGGGACGTCAAATATATCTAGGAAAATCCTGAATACAGAGACGTCATACTTATTAACAATACTGTGATGATGGACATAAAACTTTTCAGGGCACTGAAAAGACTAGGCTTGCAATATCCCTGGGTCAACAATTTATTTGTAAGCATGTTGATCCGTTTGTGGGAACAAGCTCTACCATAGCGTATTAATTGTGAAACAAATAAACGAATACACCATAAGCAGAAGAGGCAGATATATTGCAGCATAGAAAAGGAAAGTTGATGTTATATCTTCTCTTCCTATTTCATTCATACTGTGACATAATCTTGGTAGCTTGTCTATTGTTGCTTACTGTTAATGTAACAGACTTATTTCCTTTTTAAAGTGATTCTCGATTCTAATGGATTGTATGTAATATATAATTACAGTTTTTTTAAATAAATCATAAACTCACACCACATTAAAGAAATTTCAGAAATTTATAGAAATGACTTGTAACAATGTGCAGTGACTGACGAAAACATACACATCTAAATTTGTGTACGGTAAAATAAAATTTATGTGTCCCACTCTTCCATTTGCTTTGCGTTTGTGATCACGGTGATTCAGTACTACAGTGTGTCAAGTGTGATTGGATCCATAAACACCCGATTCTCAGTATTACTATAATCTTTCCTTATATATCAACTGTATACAGCCCCTAAATCGCAGTGTATGTTTGAACATTCAAATTAAAGTTCAAACGGCCGGGTTAAACTTGTCGCACTATATATCACATGAATTGAATAATTAATCTATCCATGTTTTAGGTAACCGAGGCATGCGCTAATAATGTTCTGAATACACAGTTTGTACCTGTTGCTTCTTATCAAGGATCAACATTGAGCCAATATTCTGGTATTTTCATGGGGTGTGCGAGTGGAGGCTTTAAGGTAAGACATATTAGACGCGTAACAAATCAAAATAAATATTATGGTATAAATACAAACAGCCCCGTATAACGCTGTATTTCACGCTGTTGACACGTTTTCCCAAATGACAATCGACGTAATGCTGCGTAACAATTCTATTGGCAGTTGTAATATGGTATTTGTGATGCACTATGTTTTTCTTTTTCGATATTGATTAGTCAAAGAGATTGAATAACGCATCCAAGCTCTAACCTGAAGGGAGACATTCTCTAGAGAATATATGTGATTCAGTAGCAGAGGCTACTGATGGGAGGTCGAGGTCACGGTCAAAATGTTAAAGTTTTTAGTTTTTCATTGTTTAAGTACCAGATATTTTTGATGGACTGTTCCTCAAATCATTATGTAATGAAAAGCCAAAGTTGCTGATAATGAATGTCAAAGTGAAAGGGTAACTGTTAATATTGTATGCTTTTAATAAAATTTCTGATGCTGCTGCTGGTGATTATTTATGCACTTGCTCTGATAGTGGCTACTCCTGCTGCTGTTGATAATGATTTTGCTGATGCTGCTGATGATGATGATGAAATAGCTGCTGCTGATGATGATAATTTTGCTGCTGCTTATGATGATTTTTGGTTTACTTGGGAGATTATTCTTCGACCTTCAAGAAACCATGACTAGCTGTTTGCTGTAGCAGTGCAAGCGAGTATTGTTTTTTCTGACGATTCTTGTTTTTAAAGAAATTTATTGATTTTGTATTTGTTTTAGATTGCAATGCAGTTATGTGGGCATCCAGCAGGCATATTCCATATATATAACAGCAGTAGCATAAACGGAATACTGGATCCAAACAATTATTATATTGTAACATAATTAACAGATGATTCATTAATTAAAATATATATGATTTTACTTTCTCAATATAGTATTTTGTTAGCATCGATCACAATTAAACATGCCATGACCAAACCCCAATCCCAAAAAGCAAAGTAAAAACTTTGAAAACTGGAAAATAAATTTCAACACACGAACTTCTACTAGAGAATTGAGACCAGGTGCTCCGAAAGGTGAGTACCTCCTGTTTAGCTAGCTATTTAGTATTTTATGTGTTTTTTTACGCGTGTATTGTGTCCTTGATCGCTGTAATTCCCGAACTTTTTCGTATTTCATCATTTATACCGTTCATTATTTGAAAGGTACTACATAATGCGTTTAAGTTAGTGGCAAGATATAAATATTCTTTTACGACAAGTCCTTAGTGCATAAGTGTCAAATATATATCTTCAAAGATAATATTATTGATAAAGGTATTGAAAGTCACCTAGACTATGAAAGCTTTTTAAAATTATGAACTTAAGGAGGAAACTCAGTAATCAAGAATGAATGATATGTCACTCCTATGTGAGGCAGCGTAATACTAGTATACAACTTATTCCACACAGAAACTTCACCCTCTAATTTCCATGAAGAAACTCACCCCTAGTACAAAAACAGTAGGAACAAAATTACCAATACAGAAAACGCATTTCATTTAGAAGTTATTTACTTAGAATCTGTGACATTGTTTGGTATCAACACAAGCTAATGTATAACTAGTGTTTTGTTGAAGGACCCATCTCTTGAACAGCACCTGTAACACGATAAGGGAGTGTGCGATACCCATTACGACAGTCTGATTTCTTTATCTTATACTAATGCTTTTTAACGGGCTGCCAAAGTTCTGTTGACGATTTCTGACTTATATGAGGAGAATTTTCAGGCCAGTCAGTGAAATGTTATTGTTTCTTGTATGCACTTCATAGCTAAAAACCCTGCCCGAGGTTATTTTCTGGTAACTTTGTGATATGAAGGCGTAGGTGTACTTAGGAAGGTTACTGATACCTTATATATTCAAACATATAAAATAAAAGATTAACGAATTAATTGCCAATGTTTGGTTTTTCCCAAAAAAGAATTCTTCTTTAGCAAGGCCTTGTTCCTGCTTATGTACCTAATGTGACGAAGCAGTTTCTTGAAACAATGAACATTTATGTCCTTGACCGGCCCTGAAATTTTCGCGACATGAATTCAATTGAAAAATTATGCGACTCCCTTAAAAAGGAAGTAGCAGAAGATAGTCCTAAATCAACAGAGGCTTAGAAGTCTACCAAAAATCAGCTATTTCCATAAAATATTAGCTTCAAATTAGTTTTCGTTGATACCAAGCAATGTCACTGATTCTAAGACAAAGTTAATCACTTCTGAGTGATGAGCATTTTTGTATTTGTATTTTTGTCCCTACTATTATCGTATTACGGGTGACCTTTCTTTATGGCAATTAGGAGGTGACGTTTCTTTTTGAAATGAGCTGTATTCCCTGCAAACCTGATCAAAGACCATTGTTTTAAGCACCAGTAAATTGGGTTCAATATTAGAAAGTAGACTTTTGACTTCGAATTTATCAGACTTTAAGACTTAATACATATACAAATACCGTCTGACAGTCTGTCCGTGTAAAATCGTGTACAGGTCATATCTCATAATTGCTGAAGATGATTGTCATAAAACTTCACATGAATGATTTTCATGATCCAAAGGTGTGTCTTGTCCTTAAACCAATATCATATCGGAAAAGTCATGGTCGCGGGAAAACATTTAATCTTTGTAGATGTTGGGGCGAGGACATTTGGCACACAGGAGAAGTTATAGTTAAATTTGTATTGAAACCATACACTCACAGTTCATAAACAGTACATGGCACTGTTATGTTTTGGGGTCCAATTGTCATTAAAACAAAACATAATAAACCATGATTAGATTAATTTAAAGAAATACTTTATACACACATAACTATTTATCTATTTTGATTGACAAGAAATTGGTCTATGATAGATGATATATTTTTGCAGATAAAAAGATAAATTTGAAACAATTAAAAAATATATTCCATTTATTCGTTTTTGTCCATAATACGAGTAATGCGTTTAATATACGTTATACTTATAGTCCGAGGCTGACGACGATTCAAAACCAGAACGTCATGAAACTACATGTTTACACAATTCTGTAAGGCCTCCCTTATTTACATAAACAACGATGAAATATGCAAACTTTATGTTTCTGAACAAAATTTATTGCAAACAATCTATCAGAAGAAGCAATTTGATCTAAAGCATTGCAGCTTGTTAACGCATATTTGAAGGTGAATGAATCGTAGTAAATCACAATCAAAACTTGTACTGTTCTTATGATACCGAGGATTTTGCAGATGATCTCACAACATATTTGTACTGTGAGGGTTCTCTATAAACATTATTTCAGATTTTGGTAATGTTTTGCATTAAAAATACCCTATTCTAGGCCAAAGGGTCCAAATATTGCCTTATAGGAATTGTGTATAATGAATTATAGGTTTCAAAATGATGTCAAAATATCAACATTACATTTAAGTTCTTTTTGTAATCTATAATACAGAATGTAGGTTGCACTGTGGTAAATTCCCAAGCAAATTGGACACCAAGAACTTGGAATACCAAATAGTGGAACAATGGACTGACAATACAATTGACTTACAAAAGGTTATGCGATTTGTCTTGTTGCTATTGATTTATACCGAGATTACTTTTTGATGGGGTATTCGGCTTTGTTCAGCAGTGTAGTTTATATATGACTCTCCAAGAAATGCCAAAAGGTACCGACTTCACATTAACATTGAGATTCTTACTCGAAAAATCAGTGATGGTTTATCGTATGCTTACCATTCCGGAGCACTCGGCCTCACTTCCTTGGTGAAGGTTCACGTGTTTAACCAAATTTGTTAGATTCAACGTTTTTACTTTGTAATTCGGACATGGATTAGTATGTTTGTTCTTTTTAAATATTTCATCTAAGATGTTGGTCAGTCACTCGGTCACTTCCCTAGTGGAACTTCATGTGCTTTACTGAATATGTCAGTTTTAAAACTTTTACGTTGCTTTTTGGAGTGTGATTTTAACATGGACCGATATATCTTTTTTTATTTTTTATTTGAAAAGTTTAAGATAACGTGTTGAGCCGACAATAGACAATTCGCAGGCATATCGCAACACCGTCCGTAATGAATAGTATTCCAACTTATTTCAAGATAACCTTGTGCCTTAACACATTGAGCGTTTTAAAACTCCTACGACGAAAAACCACATTAAACACCGTCTTTAGATCACGAAATATACTATCTTAGGTAACTGATTACATTAAAATTTGGTAAAATAATGTTTGTAAATTTCGGAACTGTTTACAACTAGGTTTTTACACACAAGACAAGCAAAATTGTAAGTTATTTATAAACATCTGAACTTTTTCTGAAAGCTTCAGTATTCATGACAGAATGCTCACAGGAATAATTCAAGTAGTTAAATCCGATTATATTATTGATCGAGGCGTATTTGTAGATTTCTCATCAATTGAGCAACAATAATTGCACACACAAAACAGGTTTTGAACTTTATATATAGTATAATTTGAACATAAACATTAATTAATTCTTCAGACACAAAAGATTGATTGAATTATTTCAATGGTGTGTTTTACGTCCAAATCAAGAATAGTTCACTCGAATCGAGACTTCACCAACTATTGGTAAGGTGGCAGATAATTACCTTGGAGTGTGTTCATGGCAAAGTGCAGGGAGGGTTCTTTTACTGCCACGTGCCGTGACACAGAACATCGGTTTTTAAGGTTTCTTCCGAAGGACCCCATAACTCTCATTTACGTAAATGCCGCGGGGGTTTGAACCCACGATCACCCAAATAAGAAGCGACCACTCTACCCATTGAGCAGTCGTTATGTTATTAAATGTCATGTTAGGTATGTTGAATAGAATAATCACCAAAATGCTTTAAAATACGTGTCATTTTAAAAAAATCAAATCAGTGGAATGACATGGTAGCTGATGGACTACTATTGGTGTGCTTGTGCTAGTGAATTACGCTTTTTCTATAGAAAGCCAAATTAGCTTAAATAAAGATTATATTTTTCACTCACTTGTACCTAGTCGTAACAGGAAATCGATGCACACCCGTAATTAGCGTAGAATATTTCTGCACAGAGTAAAATGTTGGCGCTTTGGAAATTTAACATCTTGAAAAACCAGGCAAATTGCGAATCCTGTTGCGCATATAACATCACCAAGGACATCACTTCCGGTGTAAATATCGCCAATACCGACATGCGATGTTCCCATAGCGCCAACATTCTTCTTTCTACAGTAATTGGTTTTCTACAATCGCGGATTCACATACAGGTTTTTGGTTACGACTAGGTGCAAGTAAGTGAAAAATACCATTCATTATTTCCTTGGATTTTCTATGGATATAAGGCGCAACTCACTGTCACAAACACACCGACTTTGACAACAGCTGTTTCACAAAGAAGAAACATGTAATTCTTTGATTTCAGGTCTGTTACGCCTTGTTGACAACAAAAACGATGCTACAGATAATACTTATTTCATTTTTGTTCGTGGAGTCAGTGAAATCTAACAGTACATTGTGTGCCTGTACAGTCAGCAATACGAACGTATATTTCGATCAAACTATCAACTCAAGGATTATAACGAGGCTGTTGCCTGGTGACTGTGTTACTGTTGTAAACAAAGATACGGAATGGTTTAAAGTATCCGTCAATAACTTAGTAAGTCCTGTAGATTTGTGAAACTTCAGGTAATCACAGGCTGGGAGGTTTCAATATAATTTTAAGATTCTAACTTGACCCAAATTATCAAGCATTCCTCCTCTTCCTCTTCCTTCTCCTCATATAGCGTCTTTTTACGAGATTTGTTCACTAGCTGAACAAATGAAATTAACGAAATTTTATTTTGAAACACTTGCATTTTTATATATTAAAATTAATTACAATTTTAATCATACTTAAAACTCATGGCGTGCCTCATAATGTTCAAATCGAACAATGCAACGTTAAAAGGTTATCTATAAATTTAAAACGACACACTGTATCTTAATTTAGATTTCATAAAATATAATATACTAGTATAGCTTGCTTTTGTATTGAATCCTACTAACCATTTAGTAATGGAATTTTATTACAGTAGAATGCATGATTTGTGTCGCATCTAAAATGAGCAATGTCAAGATAAAATAGAATCATATCTAATTTTAACATACATGTGTATATGTATATAAACTTGTATTAAAATATTATTGAACCGGAATTTATAATATAATTTAATTCGTTTCTTCTTTACAAGTACAAGAACATACCAAATTAAAATTCAATTTAATGCATTTCATAAGGATGAGGTATATTACTTGTAATAAGAAATATATATATTACATATAATACAACATTCCAACTTTAATCGTTCGAACTTCGAAACCTCAAATACCTCGAATAACTCGAAGTCAATTGTCGGTCCCTACCATTTTTAGCTCACCTGACCAAAGGTCATGTGAGCTTATGGTATGGTGCAGAGTGTGTATGTGCGTGTGTGCGTGCGTGTGTGCGTGTGTGCGTGCGTCGTTAACACACATTTTCGACTTCTCCTCTGAAAGTACTTGGTAGATTTCAACGAGACTTGGTCAGAAGCATGTCTGGGTCGGTGCAATTCAGTTTCGTTCGTGGCGTTGCCATGGCTACCATAACTAGGTCAAGGTGACCTAGGGGTGCAAAAATCTTAAAAAATCTTCTTCTCCGAAAGTATTGTTTGGAGAAAAAATCTGATGTAATATTTGGCTTTTCTAGGGTCTTAAGCCTATAGTTTGTTCATTTTGTGAAATTCGGTCTAAAAATGGGTTACGCGTTTTTGCGTTTAATTTTGAAAAAATCGTAAAAAAGCTTCAAATTGTTATAACTTGACTACTTGACCAGATAATGACATGGGGTTTTCAGTTTTGACATCTTCTTGTTAGTATCTTCAAAATGAGGTCAAGGTCAATTGTGAAGGTCGTGACCTAATTTTTTTTACCTCTGATTATAATTATTATCTCGAAAACTATAAACTTTTTGTATAGTCATGTATATTAGAATGTTGTAGGTATTGATACAACGATCATTTTGATGTATAGAAAAAGGTCATGGATTCAAAGGTCAAGGTCACAGATGCGAACCAATACAGAAATGGTTAATTATCTCGAAAACTATAAACTTTTTGTATAGGCATGTATATTAGAATGTTGTAGGTATTGATACAACAATCATTTTGATGTATAGAAAAAGGTCATGGGTTCAAAGGTCAAGGTCAGAGATGCGAAACAACACCGAAATGGTTAATTATCTCGAAAACTATAAACTTTTTGTATAGGCATGTATATTAGAATGTTGTAGGTATTGATACGACGATCATTTTGATGTATGGAAAAAGGTCATGGGTTCAAAGGTCAAGGTCACAGATGCGAATCAATACTGAAATGGTTAATTATCTCAAAAACTATAAACTTTTTGTATAGGCATGTATATCAGAATGTTGTAGGTATTGATACAACGATCATTTTGATGTATAGAAAAAGGTCATGGGTTCAAAGGTCAAGGTCACAGATGCAAAACAATACAGAAATGGTTAATTGTCTCGAAAACTATAAACTTTTTGTATAGGCATTTATATTCGAATGTTGTAGATATTTCTACAACGATCATTTTGATGTATAGAAAAAAGTCATGGGTTCAAAGTTCAAGGTCACAGATGCAAAACAATACCGAAATGGTTAATTATCTCGAAAACTATAAACTTTTTGTATAGGCATTTATATTAGAATGTTGTAGGTATTGATACAACAATCATTTTGATGTACAGAAAAAGGTCATGGGTTTAAAGGTCAAGGTCAGAGATGCGAAACAACACCGAAATCGTTAATTATCTTGAAAACTATCATCTTTTTGTATAGGCATGTATATTAGAATGTTGTAGGTATTGATACAACAATCATTTTGATGTATAGAAAAAGGTCATGGGTTCAAAGGTCAAGGTCACAGATGTGAATAAAAACTGAAATGGTTAATTATCTCGAAAACTATAAACTTTTTGTATAGGCATGTATATCAGAATGTTGTAGGTATTGATACAACGATCATTTTGATGTATAGAAAAAGGTCATGGGTTCAAAGGTCAAGGTCACAGATGCGAATCAATACTGAAATGGTTAATTATCTCGAAAACTATAAACTTTTTGTATAGGCATGTATATTAGAATGTTGTAGGTATTGATACAACGATCATTTTAATGTATAGAAAAAGGTCATGGGTTTAAAGGTCAAGGTCACAGATGCGAAACAATACAGAAATGGTTAATTATCTCGAAAACTATAAACTTTTTGTATAAGCATGTATATTAGAATGTTGTAGGTATTGATACAACGATCATTTTGATGTATAGAAAAAGGTCATGGGTTTAAAGGTCAAGGTCACAGATGCAAATCAATACTGAAATGGTTAATTATCTCGAAAACTATAAACTTTTTGTATAGGCATGTATATTAGAATGTTGTAGGTATTGATACAACGATCATTTTGATGTATAGAATAAGGTCATGGGTTTAAAGGTCAAGGTCACATATGTAAAACAATACTGAAATGATTAATTATCTTGAAAACTATAAACGTTTTGCATAGGCATGTATTTTAGAATGTTGTAGGTATTGATACAACAATCATTTTGATGTATAGAAAAAGGTCATGGGTTCAAAGGTCAAGGTCAGAGATGCGAAACAACACCGAAATGGTTAATTATCTTGAAAACTATAAACTTTTTGTATAGGCATGTATATTAGAATGTTGTAGGTATCGATACAACAATCATTTTGATGTATGGAATAAGGTCATGGGTTTAAAGGTCAAGGTCACATATGTAAAACAATACTGAAATGGTTAATTATCTTGAAAACTATAAACGTTTTGCATAGGCATGTATTTTAGAATGTTGTAGGTATTGATACAATGATCATTTTGATGTAAAGAAAAAAGTCATTGGGGTTTAGTATTTACGTTTACTTTAAATCTATCAGCTAGCCATTAGTTATCAGGTGAGCGTATAAGGCCCATGGGCCTCTTGTTCTATTATATTATAAATAAATAAACGTGGATGGCTCGTACTCCGATAGCTCGAACACCCCGCTCACTTGAACAATAAATTATGTCAAAGGTGTAAATTTGATGAAAATTCAACGTCTTTAACTAGAATACAATTTTTTTCATGTGACCAGGTATTGTAAACAAAACACATGCTAAATTTATGTTACACATTTCCTTAAAAGTACAGTAATGATGTGAAACGAAAAAAATTATAAATTAATTTGTCTCTTGATCCAATTACGACGCGAAGAGGTGTATGCTCGGTAAAAACACCCGAGTGTTCCGCGCTTGACTGTTAACCTGATAATGTTATGCGGATTTTCAAACATTCTGTTATTTACATTTCATTGGACTGCATATGGCAATGTGTATTACCCGTATTTCCGGCGTTATTAATGACCGGTAATTTATATGCTATGTATTTCAACGATAAACTTTAAAGTTTAAATGATATCATAGTCTGTTTTTTGTTTAATTTTAACAGTGATCAATAATTCAAATAAATTGTCATCTTTTTTATACCTTGTAGGCCATATTAGACATTTTTTGGCTGTCAATAAAAATGGAAACCTGAACCTCATCTCGATGTTCTGTTTAAAAATTTAGCCGCAGTCACATGAACTTGGAGCCATCAAAGTTTTATTATATTTTAAATTTTACAACAATAAACGACAAATTTTTTTCAAGATGTTGAAAGGATACCCAAAGGATCAAAATATATTTTATAAAATGTAGATAAGGATACTTTGCTCGAAGGAGTATGCTCTAGTTGAGAAAACTCAAATTTTAACAAGCAGGAAATTTAGCAGTATATAATCAAGAACAAACATACTAATCCATGTCCGAATCACAATCCAGAAGCAAAGTAAAAAATTTGGAACTGACAAGTTAGGTTAGACACGTGAATTTCCAACAGGGAAGTGAGACCGGGTGCTCCGAAAGGGTAAACACCTCCTTCTAACAACATTTTGCTTTTCAAAAGTGCTGATTCATCTGACTTATATAACAAAACATTATTTTTATAGGCACCACCTTATTTGTATAATAACATAACGTAGAAATGTTTAACTTATTTTACTATTTTAAAACTTTTTACTTTGCTTTGAAAATATTGTGCTTGGACATGGATTGGTATGTTCATTTTTACTTTGCTTTGAAATTTAATTTAATCATTGATTGGTTTTTTTGTTTTTTCTTTGCTTGGGGATTGTGCTTTGGATATGAATTGGTATGTTTGTTTAATTGATAAAAAGATTCAACTTCAACACTTGCATGTTTGTTTGTTTTTCTTTAGGTTGGATTTGTGACAGCCAGTGAAGTAACGAAAAGAGAGTGTCCTATTGAGCAGACGGAAACAGGTAATTCCTTAAGGTACACATTATACGCAAAGATATTCAAATCTGAGTTGTATGTGTATTTTACCTTTTCAGACGTATTATGTCCACGTTTATTGAAATATGTGGAAAATTGAATCTTTAAATGTTTCGGCTTTAATATTTCAAAGAATGATACCCGCTTAAATCGCCTTCACCTCTACATAATTTCTAACAAAATCAACAACCACAAAAAAAGAACATAAGCTTTCACCAAAACGAAACGAAAATGCACATGATGAGAGAACAAGCTAGTTATCGCACTTTAGTGCCTTTAGTCTAGTCTTTAGAATTTACAAAAATAAAAGCATACAATTACTAATATCATTACAATTTATATATTAAAGAATATATATTGTAATCGTTAGTTTAGAATTGGAAATTCTCACTTTCCTGAAAACAGGAACTGTTTATAAGTGAAATGCAACGTGATATGGTCGCTTCCGGTGAGCAAATGAAGTACGTTTCCATCATTTTTGTACAGCCAAAACCAAACAGAATGTATTGTTCTATTGAGGTTTGTCGAATGATACATTTCACATAAAATACTCTATCTTATTTGTAGAGGGTCAATATGTTAAACGGTTTTTAGAGTCTATCGACAGAAACGATATATGTTTGCAAGAACATTGTTTGAACTGCAATTGCCACTCAGGTAAGCATTTTTAAATGTATTACTAAAATTATATGCACGTATGATATTATTATTATCATTATAATAATATCATATTTACTTAATAGTTCGCTATTGTTATGAAACAGCAGCAAAACTTTTCAATTCTTGAAACACAAACGAGCCAGCTTTTAGCTTTCTTAAACCAACTATTGTTACAATTAAGCATCTGTAAGACTGGAATGTATTTTAAAAAATACAATTTTACAATATTTCTTTCAGGAGGTGAACACTGTGGGGACTGTCATTTATGTCGTACGTCACATGGTCAATCAAATGAACTGTGTACACTATGGACCAATAAGGGTAAATTTTCATTTTTTGCTTCGCTATAGCCGACACCATCACCACCACCACCACCATCATCATCATTATCATTATCATCTTCAGATAACAAAAGGCAGACATCAACCACTGACAAGAAATATTAAGATAATTATCATATAATTTCTTGCACCCCAGATAAAAAAATCCATAAAAAGAGAGGTGCAAGATATCTCCATCTTGTACCCCTCTGTGCAAGATAGCCTACACGCCGTTTTTCCCGCAAAATTTTATCAACAAAATCAGAGGTGTATCGAAGGTTGAAATTGGGTTTAAATTGAAAAATTGTACTTTTTGATGCAAGAAATAAAATCAATCACTACTAGTCGTGCCAGATAAGGAAATCTCAACCCTCGTTCTAATATATTTTTGCCAGAACTCGGCAAGCCTCGTTCTGGACCAAATATCTTAGAACTCGGGTTGAGATTCCCCTATCTGGCACCACAAGTTGTGATAGATTGTATTATTCTCGTACCTCGGTCAGAAAAATCTCACGCGCACACCAGTGCTAGATTTTTCTGTCTTGTCCAGTTTGTCTGGTACTGCCTCACGCGACAATTGAACAATCAAGATGACGTAATCGATCATTGTGCTTGACATCATCAAAACAAACGCTTTCTTTAATTATTTTTTGAATATGTGTTTTATTTTATTTTTTATTCAAAATATTTTATTGTCAGAGTTGTTTTATATTTGCATTGATTACAAATCGTTGATATCTTAAAATTTTGAAGTGTTGTCGATCGGATTATTTTCAAAGTGCGGATTTGTACAATGCATAAAGTGTTCAAAGGAATGCAAGAAGTCCCATGAGTGTACGTGTTTTGTACGTATCACAGTTATAAACAATTACGTAATAAATGTTACGAGAAATAGAATCTGTCACCTGGTTGTGACCGATACCGGTTGATCTCAGCCTCGGGTGATTTGATGTAACATATCCCAATCTCAGCACAGCCTCGATTGGGATATATGTTACATCACATCACCCTCGACTGAGAACATACGGTATCGGTCACAAACAGGTGACAGATTCTATTAAGGTATAACTCCGGTTATTTTCATTTCTGTCCTATATACTTGATGGAATTTTGTGTCTACTGAAAATATGAGCAGAATTGTAAGCGCAGAGGAGATAAATGTGTGAATGAATAGAGAATTATAAATCAGATGAATTATACAGTTATTGTTTAGATGTATATCCACTATAACATCCAAAGTCTTATGCAGCCGTCTAAAATCATCACTAAATTCTTTCACTAGACTCTTATCTTTAATTCATGCTACACTTCTTGAAATCAACAGTTGACGGAGCGTGGTCAGATTGGAACAGCTGGCGATCCTGTTCCACTACTTGTGGAGGTGGTGATCAGGTAAGGATACGAGCTTGTGACAATCCACCAAAAGCAACGATATTTGGAAAAGACTGTGAAGGAAATAGTCAAGAACAACAGCGATGCAACACTCAACATTGTCCAAGTAAGCCATAAGTCAAACATTTGCCATTGCAAAAGTCAATTGCATTTTCAATAGTGCAACTATATATATATATATTGATAGAGTGTGTCTTAACTCAGGCAGGCATAGAATGAACCCTATTTTTCTGTCTATAGAAAATTTTATGGATGAATTTATTTCCTAAAAAAACATTATAAAAGAAAGTGCTTGATATGACTCGCCAACTTTGAACATTTTGCTTTTTTCAAGAAGGTGTTAAAGATTTCTACCATATCAAATACAAACATAAAATGTCTACATTCGCAATCAGAATACAATATCATATAGAGAATTTAGATATGATGCTTTCTTAACTTGTGTTCTAATAGTTTCGACGCCATTTTGCATCAAGAAATTATGAGACCATAGAAACTACAATGCTAGGATACATCTTGGCATTTGTGAGTAATGGCACTTCGTGTCGAAAGAAAATCTAACCGCAACGTGTGTGACTAGATGAATAACTGCAATCAAACAGAAGATATAAGTTTTCTGATCAAGATTTTTGTAGCAGGATCTGCTAAATATATGTCCAAAACATATTCTTTATTCTTAGAATGTAATATAATTAGCAGTCTAGTAACAGTGACACAAAGCATTAACATCAATTTTGATCAAACTCTGCTCTTACAGTAAATTGATCTTGTAACTTAAATTCAGTTAACGGAGGATGTTTAAATCATACATGTTTCTTTCGGTTTTGTTAGGGTGAAATATAAATTAGCATCCTAGCATATTGTTATTTTAAAATTGCAATGAAATCTTAAAAAAATGCTTTAACAAAACATGAGCGAAACGAGGCATTAGCTAAAATTTTCGGCGGTCATCGAATTTCGGCTAAAATAGATTCAAACTGTTTTATCTAAAATTTAGTTGACGGAGGATGGTCATCATGGTCAGCATATTCTATATGTACTAAAACTTGCGGAACGGGATCGAAAACTAGAGCACGCACATGTAATTCACCAACACCACACTATAATGAAAAACAATGCTCTGGAGCTGCATTCGAGACTGTTCAATGTAATACTAATCATTGTCCAGGTACAGTATAACCTGTGTATAAAGACCACCCAGGGGACTTGGCAAAAATGGACTTTATAGACAGGTGGACTTTATATAGAGGGTCGCCTCTTATGAACGAGTTATTATGTATTGCTGATATTGTTTTACAAATGGGTGAAACATATGTAGTACATATTTAAATACTATTACATTAAATTTGTTAAAAAATGATTTTGATTATAGTTTTTTAAAATAGTTTTTTATTTACCTTTTAGAGTTAATTATAGAAAATATTTGAAAAGTGTATTTAATCATCTGATAACATGGTTACTGTATCGGTATACACTTGACTGATTGTCTTTGTTTTCTTAAGAAGCAGGGTGACACTAATTAAGATAACAGGTATAGAAAACAAACTACCTGTAAATAACAAAGACTATTTATACCTTCTGATTTAATGGCTTCAGTCATTGACATGAGAATAATGACTTAATAATGTTTTTTTCCTGAAACTTTTACTTGTTATAACTCAAAACTATATTCTTTACAATGAAAAATTGTAAAACTTTGATTGTCACTCTATATTTGTAATTATAATAATTAATATTTCTAATCTTCCTGCATCAAGAATATAAGAATTAAGTTGATTTTTTTCAACAAACTTTAAGAAATTATAAATCTCTAAAGACTTAAAAAAGTGGATTGAAAAAGTGGACTTTATAGACAGGTTGAGAAGTCATTTGGGACTGAAAAGGGTGGACTCTATTCACATTAGACAGGTCGACTTTATATACAGGGTCATTATATAGTAAAATCCATTGGGGATACCTCAGACTGGTTGCTATAGACAGGTGGACTTTATACGGAGGTGGACTCTATAGCAGGTTATACTGTATATATTGTCTTTTTCATTTATTGGGAAATTATTTTTGTTGGGGTTCAGTTTTCGTGGTTTTGGTGGACAGTGTCAACCGCGAATTTATTACGACGAATTAATAACCACAAGTAAAAAAACAAGCTATGATGATGTCATGATCCTAAACACCAGCCTAAAGAATCTACTATATTTTATCGCATTTAGATATAGCAAACTTTTACGCCAAAAAGAAGTAATTATATTTGTATTGTAGATTTTGGCGGAGTTTATTGCAATGGAAAATATCATTTAAGTAAATGTATGTTTTGAATGTTTATTTTCTGAGTTGGGAACTGGAAAGGGATGACAGGGAAAGATAGGTTTCTGGACGTAGTTTCCATCTTCAACTGTCTCATTTAAAATCAAACCACATAACATATTAACTAAATACACATTTTAATAAGCTATAACTTAATATCATTAATATTAATTCATTCGAACATGAACTGTACGTTTTCCATACCACCTTCTTTATTTGCTGCATTTAAGTAATGTTCTTTTGATTCTGTTGTAAGTGGATGGCGGATGGTCAGCATTCTCAGCTTACAGCGCCTGTTCTAAATCTTGTGGTGGAGGAACAATGTTTAGACAGAGAACATGTACTAATCCTTCGCCAGCATATGGAGGTGCCTTATGCAGTGGTTCTTCTACGGAGTACGCACAATGCAATGTACAATATTGTCCAAGTGAGTTTAAATACAACACTCTTGAATTTAGAAATATAAATAAAATTTATACGCTTAAAAACTAACCCTCCGAGTAAGAATGGTCAAAAATTTCTCTCTCTCTCTCTCTCTCTCTCTCTCTCTCTCTCTCTCTCTCTCTCTCTCACACACACACCCACACACACATACACACATCAGTAACAATCAATGCATCGTGTAAGTAAAGAACACATACATTATCAACAGTAAGACGAGGTTATTACTGCTTTAGCTGTTTTTATTTGTTTCTTTGGTTAAACAATAATTCTTATTAGTAAATACAAATAATACATTACAAAACAAATTGTAAACTGGATTCAAAAACAAGAGTCAGTTTATACAAATGTCTCCAAAACATTGGTAGGACATACTGTAAAATAACATTCTATGACGTCTGAGTTATTTAGAAAATATTCATTAGTCATAACTCATGTCTATTGATAAAATTTAAAGTAATGATAAGAAATTACTCTTCCTGTACCTGGGAATACCCTAATTCAGAAGTTAGAAACAACACTACAAACAACAAGCAAAAGGTTTATGTTGGTACACTTATTCTTTTACTCTGAAATTTAAGTTTCCAATACAGCAATGACTGACCTCATTGCTTAGTATTTATGGATATATGGCCAGTTTCCTGACTATTGCATTTTTCTACATCATTTCAGTTGATGGTATTTGGAGCGACTGGTCACAATGGACACATTGCGACGTGTCTTGTGCTGAAGGAAGACGATCCAGAGTTCGGACTTGTACAAATCAAAACAATGTATGGTGGCAAAGATTGTGTAGGAGATACTCGTCAGGAGGAAAAATGTGCAACTTATCCATGCCCAAGTATAATATTCATAGCAGAAAACCACAAAATATATATTCAAAAACACACACACACAAGCGGTTCTCCTTTAGGTTTTCTTTTACAAGCAAACTGCACTCTCTTTTTTCTAATGACGTACTTAAAAAATCTTGCCCGGGTGTAAAATCCCATTGCACTAAACAGCATATTATGTAAACTACAAATGATGGAGTGAAAATCCCAAAAGTCTTTCAGTTTTGTATCTGTGTTCTATATTCAACATCTAACGAAATAAAGACAATGTACTGAAGTCAAGCATCAAGTATTTCTCCAAAATTTGCAATATTCAATTTTTGTAAACAATTTACTACTTTAGCGTATTGACTGTAAAATATATATGCTAAAAGCAGAAGAAACAATGGTATTGCTGCATACAAAGAGAAATTTACATAAACGCTTAAAATACGGTCTTATTTCCCAAACGGAAGCTCGTGTTTCAACTTAATTTGCTATTTTTCAAAGATTTTATTTTGCTTTTGAAATTGTAATTTAGACGAGGGTTAACTACTGGTTTCAAATCGGTGATATTACGAGATCAATTCTAAGGGTTTCAACCGCACCACTACATACCACTTGATGTGTACTAGAAGGGTTGTAAATCCAGTAGCCGTCCAAGGTCTGAAGTTTCTTAATCGTTTTAGAATAATATATAAAATTTACAGGTTAAAGTCATTATTTTTATACTCCAGGTATTGTTGAGGATTTTATAGATAATAATAAAATAAAAACTAACGACAGCATGATTCTTCATATCGCAATATATTTCGAATACACAGTATTCCTTATCAAGCTACATTTTAACTAACTTAAAATTACAAATACAAGATATATGTATAAAACATTATTTACAATTATACAATGTAATTACACAATTGTCACCTGATTAAGTGAAAAACCAATTAGAGTTTAGCCTAAGGGTTATTGGAACACATTCAATAAGAAAGTTGTCCCAAACACCAAGTGTTTCAAAACTCTGAATAAAGGTAATTCAGACTATGACTTGGTGTTCCTGGAGGCTTTACATATCAAAAATGAAAGGCCTACCCTAAATAAACAATTTTATACATATGAAATAATTAGTAGCATTACTCTATGGTCATTTTTGCCTATCGCTAAATTTGTATGTATGTATTCATTTATTTTTTATAAAAATATAATAAGTGTATAAACAGGGAGGCGTGTTGGTTCGGTGTTAGCAGATTTTATTATTATTTCCTCAAACTTTGTTTAGTTGACGGAGGTTGGGCAGCATGGGCGCCGTATTCAACATGTTCTGCGAAATGTGGCTCTCAATCCGAAGGTTTTCAATACTCGCAGCGTCATTGTACCAATCCAGCTCCACAGTATAATGGACACGACTGTGTTGGGGATAAATTCAAATATATTCCATGTCACCCGGACTGTACATGTAAGTATGGTATGCAGTTAACATCTATAAATAACCACCTGTATTGAAACAAGCTTATTTTTTTACAATAATATGATATATTGACAGTAATTAATAACGAAAACATATACAGTAAAACCTTGATTCATCGCCACCATTTGTTCAGTCAAATTTTGGCGTTATAAAGAGGTTTGGCAATAAGTTGGTAAAGCGGATAAAAAAACATAAACAAAATGGATTTTGGGACTTTAAAAAATTGTGCCGATAATTGAGGTAGGAAAGTTATCGAGGGGCTTTATAACGAAGTCTTACTCTATAATTATATGTGTAATAAGAATTTACCTTTAATACAAAAACAAACATACTAATCCATGTCCGAATCACAATCCAGAAGAAAACTTTGAAACAGACAATCAGGTAAGACAAGTGAACTTCCAATAGGGAAGTGAGGCCGAGTGTTCCGGAAGTTTTTCTATCACATCATTTGTACTTCGTTGTACGAAGTCCCCGTAGTGGAAACGAGCTCTACCATAGCGTAATAATTGGGAAACAAATACATTGTAAGCAGGAGAAGCGGGTATATTGCTGCATAGAATAGGAAAGCATAGAAAAATTAAAGTCATCACGTTTGTCATAAAGTTTTAAATGTAGTCTTTCGTGGGCGTCAGAGCAACCAAGAATACGACTCAATACATGTAATCAAAAACAAACATACTAATCCATGTCCAAATCACAATCCAGAAGATAGTAAAAACTTTGAAACTGACAATCAGGTAAGACAAGTGAACTTCCACTAGGGAAGTGAGGCCGGGTGTTCCGGAAGTTTTTCTATCACACATTTGTATAACGACAACTTGTTCATTAGAGAAATCCACATTTATCACACGGAAGCAAGCACATAAAACTGGCGAAAAATATTTAGAGATTTTGAGGAAAGGGTCGAAGGATTTTGTCGATTCGTTTTTTGTTCTCAAACCACGTCACCTTTTGTTTGTGAACAGAAATATTCAACCACGATTTGTTGCAATTACCTGCAACAAATATCTTACTGTTTAAATTTTGAAATAAAACGATAATGAAAATGTATTGCGAGTCAAAACAATACAGTGTCATTTAAGCAAAAACAAACATACTAATCCATTTCGAATCACAATCCGGAAGCAAAGTAAACACTCTGGAACTGACAAGTTAGGATAGACACGTGAACTTCCACCAGGAAAGTGAGGGCGGGTGCTCCGGAAGGTTAAGCACCTCCTGTTTAGCTAGCTACAGCCGCCACATGTGCAATCAAAATTGTGCGAAAGGAACATGGAATTATGGGACGTGAATTATATCCAGGGCAATCCTGGATACAGAGACGTCAAACTTATCAACAATACTATGACGATGACCATAAAACTTTTAAGGGCCTTGATAAGCTTAGGTTTGCATTATCCACGAGCCAACAATTATTTGCTAGCTACCTGCTTCGTTGCACAAAGTCTCCGTAGTGGGAACGAGCTCTACCATCGCGTAATAATTGGGAAACAAAAACATCGTAAGCAGGTATATTGCTTCATAAAAAAGAAAAAGGTGACAATAGAAAAATTAAAGTCATCACGTTTGTTATTAAGTTTTAAATGTAGTCTTTCGTGGGCGTCAAAGCAACCAAGAATACGACTCAATACATGTAATCAAAAACAAACATACTAACTCATGTCCGAATAACAATCAAGAGGCAAAGTAAAGGCAAGTTAGGTTACACACGTGAAATTCCACCAGGGAAGTGTAAATAATACAAACAAACAAGACAAGTGTATGTCAAACTCAAAAAGGCAAACTAAATGTGAATCTGATAAAGTGATTAATAATGTGCAAAAAACAATTTTATAGGGATTTCATTTTTACCTGTTGATACGATGAATCAGACGACCTTCGATCGTAAGAACAACTTGACCTGTCCACTTAAGAAATTATTAATATTCACAAAACGAATCCAGAAAAACATTACTTTTAATATCTATACTTGAATTTTCAGCACCAGCGGTATTGCAAACGCAGGTACAAGTGTCGGTAACCACTACACGTAAGGATAATGTATTCAAAAAGATAGCTGGATATTTTTTTTTTGTAAAACATGTTTCCTCGTTCTTTACGGTTCTTGTTACTTCTTCTTCTTCTTCTTGTTATTATTATTATTATCATTATTATTATTATTATTATATTATTATTATTATTAAAAAACTGTTCAACAATTATCCGTCCTGCCCGTCCTGCATATATGGCGAATACATCAGTCTGTTGCACCGCTGTCTTTGATAAACATTAACTTATGACCGTGTATTTTTGGACGATATACCACTTATAAATGTATTCTGAATCAGAAGGCATTACAATAAACACAGAAAACTATTTCCTGTGAAATACATTTTGCTATTTATATGATAATGGTTCCCTAATACAATTGGGGTTGTTGAGATTACATTCATTAGATTAAATTATTTTGCGAAACAACTTAAACGTTTGAAAACTGGCAAATTCGGTTAAACACGTTACTCTCCACCAGATAAATCAGACAGGGTGCTAAGGAAGAGTAAATACTTCCTGTATAGCTAGCTACACTCACAACGTGTGCACCAAGTGCTAACAATTTAAATATAGATTACATGGGATCATTATATTCGGTGAAGAGAAATCTTTGAACAACCTTTTATATAAGCTGGGCATAATTGACGTCCTATAGATCCAAGTTTCTTTCATTTTCAATTTTAATTGCACACATGGCGGTTGTAGCTAGCTAAACAAGAGGTGTTCACCCTTCCGGAGCACCAGGTCTCACTTCCACAGTGGAGGTTCACGTGTTTAACCTAATTTGTCGATTTCAAAGTTTTTGATTGGATTTGGAATTGTAATTTGGACATGGAATTGTATGTATGTTTTTCATAGGTAGTAGCATCTTGGATATCGAAACATCTGTACCTACAAGATTTGTAATTTTCCGAAAATCTCAACCTCAAAGACGTTAGTTGCTCGCTATTGAAATACACTTATGTGCATCGATTTCATAATGACCTTCTCCTATAAAATCTGAGGTGGCACTAGGATGTCATTTTGAATTCTTTATTTATGTACATGTTGCTGTTCAATTAATTCTTAATTTGCATATTATTACCATTATTACATATATCGTACCTTTTTCCAATCGACGATTTATAATAATTGTTTTAATTTTTTCACATATTGGTTATTAAAGAACAAACACCGTCTATCAACACATGTGACAAGCTTGGCGTCGAACATGTGCTTTTTGGAAATTTGAAAGTCAGCCATTCATTAGCACCACGATGCCCAGATAATACTTTCGCATCTCCTGAAGCACTTCCTATGGAATTCTGTCTAGTTGGCAGAACATCTACATGGCATAAGTACATTAAGGTAAGTGTATTTTTAGTGAAGTTCATCTATGCACTCGATGACATGCTGTTATAATAAATATTGTAATGTGGGGGTTCATTAAATATTGCAACTGAAAGTTGAATTCTCTTTTCGCTTTAAATTTGTACCTAAATGTGTATTGCCTTGTTTATTTCTCCCTTCATTTTCGTGTTCTTAGCCGACCTGACCGAAGGTACTGTAAGCTTATTGCATAGCAAAGCGTGTTCATGTATGCTCGTCGTTAACACGTATTTTCGGCTACTTTTTCCTTGAAATTTCTTGACATATTTCATCGAATCTTGGTCAGAAGTATCCAATGGCCAGTGTAATTTAGATTTTGTTTTAGCAATTTTTATTGCTACCAGAACTAGCTCAAAGTGACTTAGGAGTGCACACATCTTCTCAAAAAACGACGACTGTAGATAAAAAATCTGATGTTGTTTTTAGTTTCTGTAGGTTTTAAGCATATAGTGCCAGTATTTCGTGAAATTCGAACAAAAAAAAGTTACGCGTTTTTGCGTTTATTTTTTAAAAAGTCGTAGATTAGCGTCAAATTGTTATAACATTAACGACATGTGATTTTCAGTTTTGACATATTTTCATTTCCCTTTAAAATAGGGTGGGATGATAAATCAAGGCCATAACCTAATTTGTGACCTTAGTGCTTTTATTAATTATATTGACAACTTTGAACTATTTGTACAGACATGTATAAAATAATATTGTGGGTATTGATATAAGAATTTTTTTTGATATTTAAATGAAGGTCATGGGTGTAAATGACAATGTCACAGATGCGAAAGAATACAGTGCTTACGGCAGTAGCGGATCCCAGTCAGTAGCGGATCATTTTTCAGAATAAAGTTAATTTTTTCCATATCAGTACGAGAGACCAATAAAACTCGGATATATTTGTAAAGCTGGTATTTTTTACTTAATTCTACGTTTCATTTGTGTTGATAAACGTCCTATGTTTTAAATTCTCGGCTTTTTAATGCGAATGTCGCAAGCGTTTTAGCGACATGGATGTGATTTCCAAAACCTAACTTTCGATTTGACCAACGTATTCAATACTTTCAAAGGTAATTTGAAATGATTACAATAGCTCTTTACACTTGTTAACATGTCTTCTTTCACGACATAAACCTTTATTGTGCTTTACATTTCATGACAATAAAAAATAAACCAGTTTATGCAGGGTGCAATTACGGCAATAACGGATCAGTTGCTGTCTACAGGGGACCTCTCGAAAGGCTAAGAATAATATGGCATGTACCCTTGGGGCTGTCTGGTGCTTTCAGAAAAATAATTCTATTGGGTTCAGTTATGCAGAGGCTATTGGAGAACCAGTGCCTAGCTTCCCTCCATGGCCAGTACCCCATGAGAAAGATGGGGGCATTGTCATGCCATGCCACTATCTTATTTATCATATGATAAGACCAGATCAATGGATATTTTAAAGGAGCCATAAATGTCATGCTTGATGGATAATCTGTATGAGATTAGAATTAATTGAATAAATACATTAATATCCAACCCTATTGTTTGTGTTTAAGACAATTAAAGCTTTATTCCGTTCTATATTTTTCTCTGGTAACAATTTTGGGCCTATGATGTACAATGTACAATACCAATAAGTATCATTGTATGCATATTACTGTTCTTGTCAAAATAAAATCACCATGAACAAGAGTATGTCATAATATTTATAACTTATAAGGTACAATTATTTTATTTTAGTTCCTTCGCCATTTGCTGCTTTTATAATTCAGTAGTCAAGACAATGTTGATTGACTTAATTTATCAGGGACATTGCGTTAATTTGTTTTTTGTTATTTATTTTAATCATGACATTTGTTGATATTACGATTAAAACTCTTTAATTTTGTTTCATGATTAGTATTTTTTGCAATTGAATGATGGAAACCAAACTAATCATGTTTTGAGTTAATCGCCTTTCGTTTTCTTGACACTAGGTGGCGCGATCCGCTACTCACAAATTGATTCGTTACTGACGTAAATTCATGGGTACAAAACGCGTGAATTGCCCATACTTATAGTCGGGCGATTTTTACTATCTAATGATAAATTGAAAGAGTAGAGAAATGTCAACTGATAGTACCAAAGAAATACAATCGGCAGCGATGTTATTCTCGGAGAGCAGTGAATATTGCACTAATGATCCGCTACTGCCGTAATCACTGTACTGAAATGGTGAATTTTCTCGAAACCTTTATACTGTTTGTGTAGGCATGTGTATTAGAATATTGTAGGTATTGATAAATCAATTATTTTGATATATCGATGAGGGTCAATGGTTCAAAGATCAAGGTAACAGGTGGGAAAAATACTGAAATGACTAAGTATCTGGAAAAAGCTTTACATACTGTCAACAAGATTTTGACATCTTTGTTTAATTAAATCATTTCAGCTGACCATTATATACCAGGTGAGCGTACTAGGCCAAATAGGCCTCTTGTTTTTATTTTTGCGACAAGTTAATAGTAGTTAGCACTACAATGGATAACTTAGTAACTCTTTTTTCAGGTAACCGATGCATGTACTAATCATGTTCTAACCACACAGTTCGTACCGGTTGCTTCTTATCAAGGTTCAGTGTTGACCAAGTTCGCTGGTATATTTCTTGGATGTACAGATGACGGATTTAAGGTAATAAAAACACAATTGGGCCTTAAGAAAAATTTAAGGATTAACATGAAATATCATCAAAAATAAACATACCAGTCCATGTCAAAATAAAAATCCTAAAGCAAAATAATATCTTTGAAACTGGCAAATTAAGTTTAACATGTGAATTCCCACTCCACTACGGAAGTATATATACTAGTATGTTAATAACTAGATTATTATAGTGACAAGAACATTGACAAAATTCTTCCACCGCCCCAACATTTTATCCAGTTAGATAATTCATCTTAATTTATTATAAAACATTATGAAATAATTTTGTTTTAAACCGTTTCTCAAATAACGACGGTTTTAAACTAAATCTAATATGCATGATCAAATATATTTTGGAAAAAAAATGCAGAGGAACCCAATGCAAAACTTTTTAAAACTCTTTTATATCATGTTTCTACTAACACAGTGAAATAAAAACGAAAATGAATAATTCAGCAATAGTGTATTTTAAAATATATTTAAATAAATACATTTCTGGATCCCTTTGCTACCTGTCTTTCAGCAACATTATAATGTAATTCAACCATCTATATTTTTTTTAAATATCGAAAGATATGATATATCTTTAATGATAAATATGTATCAAAATAAGAGTAATAGTAATGTTTGATGTTAAACTTTAGTTCCATACTTTATTTGATCACTAGTGTCAATTTTACAACAGTAGATGACTATTTTGGAATGTAATTCATCATCAGTAGTATTTGGACCAAAATTGTTAAACCAAATTTTTTAAGGGGCTAAATAAATATTCAAAGGACCAAAATATATTTCACTAAATTTAGCTCATGAAATACTTTGCATGAGTAATTATAAGCACTTCATTTTACAATATCAGATGGTAACTAATTGCTTATAAAGAAATGTTTTGTATGTAATTACATATTATACCACTTTTAATTTTACAGCACTAGACGGCCGTTTCGGAATACAATTCCTCATCAGTAGTGCTTAGACCAAAATTATGAAACCAAAATTATTTTGAAGATGCTGAAAAGCTACCTAAAGGACCAAAATATATTTTACCCAAATTAAGCTAAGGAAATACTTTGCATGAGGGAGTATACCTTAGTTTTTGAGAAATTTCAAATTTTAACTTGCTGGAAATTTAGATAATTATACTAAATTTCTGACAATAATACGACATTATTGCCTACTGAGTTTGTAGTATCATCAGGGCACCAGCCACCAGCAGAGAAATCGGCCCAGAGGTTTAAATTACATATTATACCAGTTTTAATTTTACAGCACTAGACGGCCGTTTCAAAATACAATTCGTCAACAGTAGTGCTTGGACCAAAATTATGAAACCAAAATTACTTTGAAGATATTGAAAAGCTACCTAAAGGACCAACATATATTTTACCCAATGAAGATTCACTAAACATTTCAGAATGGATTAATTTCAATATTGAAAACGATGAATTATTGTAAAGTTATTATATGCATGTGCTAAAAACGAAGACATTAAAGACATGAAATTGTATAGCACTTACTTCATGGTAGTACGATACCGGGTTTTCCGCTCTTTATATTTGATATATTTGTACCCCGAACACCCGATACTTATATTTAATCTGTAAAAGAAGAATTAGAAAAGACACCAGAAGTGTGGGAACTTACTTGTCGTGTAAGGGTGTGTACACGGACCATATAACCCTTAACTTTGTATCCGTACGCGGCACTGTCGCATCAGTTTAAAAAGGTCAAACATACTTTTCCATTGAAGTATCAAAAATAAACATACCAATCCATGTCCGAATCACAATCCAGAAGCAAAGTAAAAACTTTGGAACTGACAAGTTGGGTTAGACACGTGAACTTCCAACAGGGAAGTGAAGCCGGGTGCTCCGGAAGGGTAAGCACCTCCTGTTTAGCTAGCTACACCCGCCACGTGTGTAATCAAAATTGTGTGAAAGGAACATGGAACTATAAGAGTATGAAACAAATTAGGGATCATGTTGAGAATATCTTTCATAGACGAAAAATAGGTGCGATTGTTTATATAATAATATAATCATCCTCTTTTATTTTAGGTTGCAATGCAGTTATGCGGTCATCCAGTAAATATATACCATATATATAACAGCAGTACCATAAACGGGATTCTGGATCCAAATAATTACTATATTGTAATAAACAAATGATAAACTCAATCAAAATAAAAGTACTGATGATTCCATAAGGCTCTCAATATTTTCTTGCGTCTTTATTATTGCTTGGTGTGGGTTTTATTCGTTTCGTGTTTAGCTCTATCATATTTAATTCAACGTCTGGAAGTTACAGTACAGACCCCTCGAATGTTTAACACCGAAAAGTAACGAAAAAGAGTCAATGATCGACTACAGAAAGCCTCGGATATGGATAACAACTAATGACAGAAAACTACAATGAAAATGAGAACAGCTGTATAGCAAAGATGAGCTGCCGATTTGTTTGTTAGCTGAGTGTTCAACTTTCAAATTTGTACAACAAAGTAGGCTGCTTGCAAATAAATTGTTGACTCAGGGATATTGCAAGACTAGGCTTATCAAGGCCCTCAAACAGTTTTATGGCCGTCATCACAGTATTTTTGATAAGTTTGATGTCTCTGTGTCCAGGATTGACCTGGATATATTTGACGTCTCATAGTTCCATGTTCCTTTCACACAACGCTAGCTGAACAGGAAGTGCTTACCCTTTCGGAGCACCCGGCCTCACTTCCCTAGTGGAAGTTCACGTGTCTAACCTAACTTGTCGGTTCCAAAGTTTTTACTTTGCTTCTTGATTGTGATATGGACATAGATTAGTATGCATGTTTTTTATCTCTATTGTATATATCGTCCAGTGTCAGCAATATATATATATATATAAATATATATATATATATATATTATATATATATATATATATATATATATATATATATATATATCCAGTATTAATTTTACAGCACTAGATATATGAATCCTTAGAGTCTTCCCCCTTTTACCTGATGATTTACTTTCAATATACTAGACTCATTTCAGTAATAATATCTGTTTTAAAATTTAGGTCGTGTTTGTCGCAATTTAATTAAAAGATTGTACTAATGGCAAATGCGACACATTTTTAAAACAGTAATTCATTGATTTGTTTGTATTTTTAATCTTTAGGTTTATATTTATTGGACTTTGATTATTTTGCTTTTTGACCTGGTGTACCAAAAACAAACATACTTATCCATGTCCGAATCACAATCCAGAAGCAAAGTAAAAACCTTGGAACTGACAAGTGTGTATTTTATTAATTTATGTATCAAAGATTTCTAATAATTTTGTTATGTATAAGTTACAAACGACATAAAAAGTTACTATCGGTTTTATCTCCTTTGAAATTTAACATACAATACAGACGTTGAAATATTAAGATAAACATTGTTGTATATTAAGGTAACCATTGTTGTATATATTTGACAATCATTTCAATTTTAAGTTCACAATTGGTGGGTGTAACTACACATAAGGTGCTTACCCTAAAAAACCCAACCTCACTTTGTTTTTGGGATTTTGATTTGGGTATACGACGTCATGTTTCTTTTGTATTTTGAATTTTCTGTGAAATATTCTAAAGGACACGATAATCTGCGATATTGATACTGCCAAGGAAAAAAACCGATGTTCATTCCCTAGCAGTTGTTTGAATATATGCTGTTAGCATGTAACAAGCTGTCAGTATCACTTCCAATCTTGCATTAGGATATGTACTACTACTGTGCAATAGTCAGAAAGAACAACTAAAACACGACAGAATGAATAAATGAAATTATAGTACACAACGAAATATAAAGATATTTGAAACACAGCTTTTATAGAAACACTGTATATAATGACAACATGCTAGCAAATGATATTGCGTATTTGTTTCCCAATAAATACGCTATGGCAGGACTTGTTAACTACGGGGACTTTGTGCAACGAAGCAGCCTGCTTGCAAATAAATTGGTGACTCAAATATATTACAAGCCTAGACTTATCGAGGCCTTAAAATGTTTTATGGACATCATCACAGTATTGTTGATAGGTTAGATGTCTCTGTGTCCAGGATTGCCCTTGATATATTTGACGCCCCATAGTTCTATGTTCCTTTCACACAATTTTGATTTCACACTTGGAGGCTATAGCTAGCTAAACAGGAAGTGCTTACCCTTTCGGAGCAACCAGCCTGACTTCCCTGGTCGAATGCCTAACCTGACTTGTCAGTTCAGTTCCAAAGGTTTTATTTTGCTTCTGAATTGTGAATTGGACATGGATAAGTATGTTTGTTTTTGATTAAGTAAAAAATGCATCGAACATTTCGGACAACCATACGACTGTTTACTATTAAGAGCAATTTAGCTTTTCAGAAAATACTTGAATGTTTATTCTTGATCTGTCTAAATCCAAATCAATTTATTATCGAGACACTATGTTATCAGTGTATTGCGATAATTGTTTATTGAACGTAGAGGATTGTAATGCTAGTCCCTCGGGTTACCAGTTGTGTAATTTTGGAGTCGATTTTAAAAAGTATTTTTGTATTTGCTACTACATGATATCGATATCGCATTAGATTCTTGTGAAACTGATATTTATGATGCAACATGGTTCCTTGGCGATTGCCTATTGTCATGAACACAATATCTAATAATGTGAATCCATGGTTGAAATGGTTATACAATACATTAAGGATATTCACGTGGTACTATTGGTGACTTTCATTGTGTATTTTATAGTTTGAGAGACACATAATTGTATAGGCAAACAACATTGACCTGTCCGTTTTAACTTTCATTAAGAATATTCATATTGGAGGGTCCACTCAATACATGGGTAGTGTCAGGCTTCAGAGTCCAGTCCACTCAATACATGGGTAGTAGTAGGCTTCATATATAATACATATACACATTGCACATGATTAGTGTTAACATCATATAGACGAAATATACACGTATGATACCTATTACTTAAAGTTACCTGTCCATAATGAAGGTCAAGCGGACAGGTCAATGTTGTTTGTCTATATCGAGAAAGCGTGCTTATTTAATTAGATAAGACTTGATAAGGATACAATGGATTTCTTTACTCGTTAGCCTAATGGCCCACAGTGACCTTTATATGTCATTAACCAATGTAGAGACTTTGATTCTTACATTCTTCTTATCTAATCTGAGAATCTTTTAGGTCATTTGCGTAGGACAGACTTACCAATATTTAGTTCTAGATAAAATTGTTTTGTGAGTACGCTTTTAAATAATAATAATATTTTATGCAAAACATATAAAATACTAAATTTAAGTTATGTAGAGTTTGACAAAAGGTAGGTATAATTGATGTTAAAATAACACCTGTCAAAAGGCACGAGTTGTATATAAAAAAGTTCAAAATAAGTTTATTATGTTTGATTTATATATTGCCTTTGAAGAGTTATGTAGTGTTGTGTATTTAGGGCGTTCGTTTTTTTCAAATATTGTTTGCGAATAATAATAATAATAATAATAATAATAATAATTATAAATGCACACAAAAACTAAAATATAAATACTAAATTGAGGGGATAAAACAGTACACATCATTTGGGAAAAACATATTGCAAAACCTGTCCCCAAAAACTAGATAGTTTGAAGAATTTATGAAAGTAGTATAAAAAAAATAATTCCATTTGCAATTTAAAATATGTATACAGCCCAACCTGTATTAAAGGCCACCTTTATATAAGGGCCACCTGCTTATAATGACCAGTGAAATTTATCCCAATTGTTGTTTATTCATATTATTTAAACCTATATATAAAGGCCACCTGCCTAGAAAGGCCCTTTTTACTGGTTCCCATGGATGGTCTTCATAGACAGGTTGGACTGTAATATAATAAAGTACTTTCTTTGACATACAAATTAAAACAAACAAAATCAATGAACATGACACGATTCTCCCGCATACGTCTTTGCATTAACATGCACTTTTGTTTTTATTTCTATTGCAGAAAACGCACGGTGAAAAAATGATATTGGGAATACTTTTAATCGCACCCTTATGCCTGGAATTTGTAACATCAACCTCATTGTGCGCATGTGCAACTAATGATACAAAGATACATGTTGATCCAAACGGCGATTCTAAAATAATTCAAACTTTGATCACCAATGAATGTGTAACAATTTTGAATGAAAACGATGATTGGGTCGAGGTCAAAGTTTTGGAAGATATCGGAGTAAGTATGCATTTGATTTTGATGTCAATGGTACAATTTATTTCTATCTTTTTGACATCCTATACAGTGAAACAAAAGAATTGCATTATCCAACAAATATATGTTTTATATATAGAAATATTTGGTCTGTGAGATTTTCAATTGTGATGGTAGCAGCTATATACAAGCTTTCAGTTCCCTGTTGCTAAAATAAATCATTAAGGTTCTATTTAAAGCGTTATGGCGGCACAGTTATTTAGTATACAAATTGAGATCTTTGGTCTTGCGAAATTATACAAGTCTTATCAATGTCTTTTCTATGTCAAACATTAGTGTGTAGCACATGAGATCTTTTTAAAATTTTGACAAATCACACTTCATTAACATCCATAGGTTGGATTTGTTTCGTCGGACACTATTATGAAATGGAAATGCCACAACAGATTTCATAGCAAAGGTAATGTGTACTTAGACATTAATTCATTCCAGGTTTGATTTTTAGTATATAACAATCAAATACAAACATACTAACTCAGGTCCAAATCAAAATTTAGTATCTCAGTACTGAACATCTACTAGGAAAGTGAAGCTTGATGCTCCGGAAGAGTAAGCGCCCCCTGTTTAGCTAGCTACACGCACCAGTGTGTAAACAAAATAGAGAGAAAGGAACATTAGACTATGGGACGTCAAATATATCCAAGGCATATCCGGGGCAATCCTGGGCATAGAGACATTATTCTTGTGAACAATATTGTCATGACGGCCAAAAAAATTTTTAGGACCATAATAATTTAATTATAATTGTAACTGTAATTGCAGTATCCCTGGATCAACAATTCATTTGTAAGCAGCTTGATCTCTATCACATTCTTAAGCTTATCCTGTCACATACACTATTCATACATTGGATCCATTGAATAGTTATATTTTTTCTGGCTGTATACATTAATTTTATTCATATTGCTGAATAAACTACAGCTGTTTCTTGAAACACCCAAATATCGCCTGGAGAGCCAAGTTTTGACCTCGTTACCTTGACCTTTGTCCTGGTCTAGTTTGATATGGTATTTATTCTATTATATTGGTATGCATTAGTGCTAAGTTTGATCGAAGTCCATACAGAGTTGTGAACAGTGTGGTATGTAGGAGTATATGTAAATACCTGATGGCAACGGTTGTCCTTAAGATAAATTACCCTTCCGGAGCACCCGGCCTCACTTCCCTTGTGGAAGTTCACGTGTCTTACCTAACTTGTCAGTTCCAAAGTTTTCACTTTGCTTCTGGATTGTGATTCGGACATGGATGAGTATGTTTGTTTTTGATTACAAAGAAAAACATAAATGATCATCTAAGCTATATCCAATCTAAACGAAAATACTAAATTGGAGTCATCATGTTTGTTGCAGACTTTAGTTGGCGTCAAATTGAGGCATAAGTATATTATAGTATAATCAAGATGAGCAAGTAATTCTTACAATTTCTCAGAATCAAGATTTTATTGCGACCAGATATATATATCTGAATAAGTGCTGTGTTACTGAAGATAATTTATAAGTGCATTTAGAACACCTAAATTATATATATATTTTCTTGTAGGAATTTTTGTGTAGTTTTTTTGATGCAACAATTCGTATAATAAGTTCTGGTATATGCAAGTTTTTCTGACATACTATCAAAATAAATCTTCTTTATACAACATGCAAGGTGGATGCTCTTATAATGGAGAACGTTGTTGTTTGACGCTTTAGCAACTAGGGCAACAGTCTGTTGAATAATATTCAATCTTCTCTGGAAGTATACTTTATGTTGCTGAATAGAATCATTATACTATAAAAAACGCATTCGATGTAGGCATGTCTTAAAATATTCATTCTCAATAGCATTGTTTCAGGAATTCGTTCAACTCACCAGGATGGCTGGAAAGACTGGGTACAGTGGAACGATTGTGATGCCACATGCGGAGGGGGAACTCGATTTAGGTTTCGAAACTGTAAAAATGTATTAGACGTCAGCGGCTGTTCAGGCGAGAAATTTCAAACTGAAACATGTTCAACCCAAAATTGCCCAAGTAAAGTTCATTATATATATAAATATTGTTAAAAATCCTGTAAATGCATGTAAACTAAATTACAACATTGGTTTCAATGTGGATGTTTAGATTGTCGGTAACCATTAAATAATCTATAAATCTAATTGTATCCATATCAAGTATTAGAGAACGACCGTTACCTTACTAATTAAGTAGCCATATGAATTAGGAAAAATAACTATAAACACAGTATGGTGAATTTTTTCCGATAACCTCCGTATACTAATCAGGAGGTGAATAATTTCAAAATGGAACCGTTGGCAAAGTATGCTGGCATTGGCTGTAACAGGGAAAATTAAAATCTGAAATCTAATAAGAAAATGGTATTACTTTTTTACCAATGAAGTCTTGTTTAAATCTTCAACATTTATTTATGGTAAAATTAATAATAAAACAACTGATTCTTGTAAAAAAAAAA
The DNA here is from genome assembly GCA_021292105.1 of Anadara kagoshimensis. NCBI lineage: Eukaryota > Metazoa > Mollusca > Bivalvia > Arcoida > Arcidae > Anadara > Anadara kagoshimensis. The sequence continues at coordinate 30,816,411 of CM037870.1, read as the reverse complement.
TTATAAGGTTCGTGTCTAATTAGCTCTCTACTCTATTAACTATCTTTAGTTGTTTATATTTGAAGTCAATGGAAACTGGTCTCCATGGGGAGATTTTACCGCGTGTGTAGGATCATGTGGAACACAAGGATTTAAGTCAGCTACCCGTCATTGTACGAACCCAGCTCCACAGTTTGGTGGAGTGGATTGTCAGGGAGATTCTACAAAATATTTTCTATGTTATCCACACTGTTCTAGTAAGTATTTTTGTATATTATATTATGTTACGCAATTTCTTATAACTCGTAAATTTCATATTATAGCAATTGTAATTAGAGAACTAGACGGTCGTTTTGAAATACTATTCCCCCAGTGGTACCTGCACCAAAATTGTGCAACCAAAATTTGTTTTTCAAGATGTTGAAATACATCCAAAGGACCAAAATATATTTTACGAAATTTAGAAAGAAACACTTTAATTGATGGAGTATTAAAATCAGAATGAAGTCTAAAAATAATTTCTTTTATCGCAAAAATGACCTTGGAATTTCCAAGATCACGGGAAATCGACAAGGACATTTATTCATATGTTTACATTCGTGTGTGTTTTGTGTAATAACTTTAATAGTGTGAGAGTTTGGTTTCACTGGTTGATGCCAAAAACATGTTTTAGTCACAAATTAAAAAAAAATGTAGGAAGTTTTAAAATATCATGAATGTTTCTTATATGCACGCGCGTGATCTTTAGATTTCTCAGACATTGATTTATATCTCTGGATAGGCAAACATCTTTGACCTGTCCGTTTGACCTTTAATTTAAATATTTATTATGGACGACTGCATTTAAATAAAAGAATCGCGCGGGTTTTTTTTTTGTATACATAATGAGAACACTAATCACTTGTTTTGTGTATACACTATTAACTGCGAATCCTACTACTGTCTATGGATCGGTTGGACTCTCCTATATTAATATTCTTAATGAAAGGTCAAACGGACAGGTCAATGTTGTTTGCCTATATAAAACAAAATCAATGCCAACTGTAACACTGCACGGATTGCAAAATATGCAGATAGTGCTCCTTGCTGACTAATTTTTAAAACATTTAATTACAGATGAAACAAATTGAATTATTTTACTTTCATTAACTGTCGTTATAGAAATGTGTATATGAATTCAACTAAAATCTTTTACAGCTACTACAGCAAAACCAACGACTACAACACGTAAGTTTCAGTATTATCATTAAACTTATAACGTTTAGATGACCATCACAAATGATACATTCTGATTTATAATATTTATGTCTTTTTGTTCATAATTTTCAATAAGTTACTATTATTTAACACGATTGTTGAATGAGCCAAAACCTAAATATGCTGTCAAAACTGAAGCTTATACTTAAAGTATAGGTAAACAACTTTGACCTTTCCCTTTGATTAAAATATTTATCACGGACCAAGTGCAGAGTTTATTTTGTCTACATAATGCGAACACTTATCATGTATCTTGAGTACATACTATTAACAGTTAATCCTACTACAACCCATTTATTGGGTGGATCCTTCTTTATGAATATCCCTAATGAAAGGTCAAACGTACAGGTCAATGTTGTTTACCTATATCTTGTTCAAAGAATGATATACGACAATATCAACACATTGAAATAATTAAAATACATACGATGTTTAATACAAAAATCCTGTTCACTGGGACTATAGCAAACGTTAATTTAAAAATCAACATAGGCTTACTACTGACCTATGTATCAAAAGGACATTCATTATATAACTTTATACCACGCAGACTCCGGTGACAGCACATTTTAACCGACGGCGCTCACTGAAGACAGACTACTGATCGGGGTCTTACAGACCATGATGTTAAGCCTGACATCCCAGTTTTGTTTATTATTATTATTATTATTATTATTATTACTTTTGTTGTGGTATTTGCTAATTTCATACAATTTAATTTACAACATCATGTGTATAAATGATATGTGAATAAAAAATATATTATCATGTTTTGTGCTTTCTTGTTGATGTATTTCAAAAATATTAAGATACAACAAAATCCTTTGTTATTTTTATTGTTTCTGAATACTACCAGAGCAAAACAATATATTAGTTGTTGATTTATTGTTACAGAAAAACCAACTACAGCACAGTCTACATCAAGTAAGAGGAATAAAACACGAAACAGCAAACAATTCCACTAATTTTCCTACATTAGCTATAATATACATGTGTGAATATAACTTTGTATCGACAAAACCTTTATAAAACTAGATTTTAGACGGACAGTTGTAGGATTGAGCTAGCTACAAATACCATGTCTGTAATCAAAATTGAATGAAAGGAACATGGAACTATTTGACGTCAAATATACCCAGGAGAATCCTCGACACAGAGACATCAAACTTATTAACAATACTGTGATAAATTAGTTGTTTATTAATTTACATACATACTTATTTTAAGATATAAGCTTCTGTTATCTCAGTACCGTTGAAATCTCAAAGAAATTATATCAAAATTGTTTATATATACACACATATTTTCTTGTTTTTAAAACATTCAGTAAATGTAACATGTATAACACAAGAGGATTAACAAAATCATTTCACGCATTCATACAAATAAACAATAAATAAATAAGTGTTTAATTAATCGTTATGCCTAGTAAACAGAGTTTAGTTATACAATAAGAATAAGAAGCACTTTTAACATTTTCCCATTCTAAATTATGTTTAAAATGAACTACTGACTAATATATTTCATCTGCGTTTTGATTTGAGGTCCAGTTGAAACTCTAAAGAGGTGTGACAAATTAGGACTTTTACATGCACTTGGAAATGGATTAAAAATACACCATTCACTAGCCTCGGCATGTCCTGACAACACATTTACATCACCAGATTCACTAGTTTTGGAATATTGCCCGATGGGTAGGGCTTCTACGTGGAAACAATCAATAAACGTATGTTCTAGTCAAATATTATCATTAAATGATTTTGAAAATTCCGCCCAAATCTGTTTGACGTGAATGTCTTTAAACGGTGCCTAATCGAAACTTTTATTTAGATTTTGTTCTAAAAAGCAAATGCACAGCCTGATTTGAACATTCGTATCATTCATGCGTTGCCTTTCATAAGTTACTATAAACGTATTTATTTCGCGATGTACTAATTTTAGTTTATTTAGCAGTCGTTTGTTTTGCGCGAAGTAACACTGAGCGAAAATGATGTAATGACTTTTGTGTTATAGTGTATATTTCAAAAACACGTGAAACTAACTACGCAGATATGTTTAGATTTGCTATACAGCGAAAATAAATACACGCGAAATTAAATGCATTCAAATTAACTGGTGGTGCCTTTACAGATAGTCATATGTTACATACAGGCTGCATTTTCGTACTTATTCTTCTTGATGGTCTTTTGTCTTGCCAACAGTTTATTAAATGGAACTGTTTAGAATTTTTTTACGATGTCGAGGTAGCATTTATTTATAGCTTATTGCCGTTGCAGTTTTTTTTCAAATTATGATTTTAAGGAAAAACAATATTTCGCCTTACATAATAAAAAATCTTGTGATTAAACGCAGTATCGGTGACGGTAAAACTGATGACATTAGATAAAGGTAGCGGACAATTTATCTAATGGAAATGTTAATAGTAAAAAACAAACATACCAATCCATGCTTAAACCATAAAAAACAAACATACCAATCCATGCCCAAACCATAACCCCAAAGCAAAGTAAAAACCTTTACAGCTGGCAAATTAGGTCAAACACGTTAACTTAAACGCACGATACATTGCAACCGTTGTACTCTTTAGTTTAATGCATTAAGATTTGTAATTCTCGACTGTTTTGTCGAGGTTTGTCTTAGGTACAGACTTACATTCTTTGGAAGGACCTACGCTCGCACTTAAGTTTCAAATTGTCTTTAAATCATTGTTTAATTTTGATTTAACAGTGGCGTGTGTAGATACCTAGACAGGAGGTGTTACTCGTCCAAAGCACCCGGCCTCACTTCCTTGTTGGAAGTCCTTATGTTTAATTTAATTTGTCAGTTTAAGTTCTTTACTTTGCTTTTCGGATTGTAACGGTATGTTTGAGTTTGATTAGATGATTAAATAATAAGTATTTATTTCGCTGGTTTGAATTTTATCTTTTCTTTATTGATAGGTAGCGGCAGCGTGTAACAATGACATTTTGCATTCAGACGACTACCTTCCAATAGCTTCATATCATTTCTCCAGCCTTACAAAACATTCCGGTATATTTTTGGGTTGTATTCCTGGAGGGTTTAAGGTAAGAAAATCAGAGGCTTTATATCTGGACTTTTCCAGTTGCCTTCACCACCCCTGAACTGATTGCCTCAATATACTGTAAACATGTTTATTTTTGCAGTGTACTAATTTTTATTTATTTCGCGGCCGTTTTATAATTGCCAGAATTTCGAATACAAAGAGGCATTTGATCATGAGTGATTATCAAGCATGTGCTCAATCGCAAAAGTTTTTAATACTTTAAATCTGTTTTATTTTGCAATACTTTATTTCGCAAATCATGTGTATGAAATTTATTCGGGAGGTGAATTCGCGTTTTAAGTCATCGGGTATTGACTAGAAATAAAAAATTAAGCTGAGTACTTTTAATAGGCGAGGATGTAAAATTGAATGAAGTATTTCCTTAAATTTGGTAAAATATATTTTGTCCTTTGGGTATCTTTGCAATATCTTGAAAACAATTTTGGTTCCATAATTTTAGTGGAAGCACTACTGATGAGGATTTGTATGTCTATTGCTGTAAAATTAAAACTGGCATATGTAATTAGAACGCGACTTAACTTGAAAATTATACATGCGAATAAAACCGGACTTACAGTAATGTCATTGCATATAATAGTATAACACTAATATGCTATAATTTTTAAATTTGGTGCATATTTTAGTTTTATATAGAATTTAGTTTTTCTGAATAATTTAAAAATTTCTTTGTTATTTAAAATTCAAATACATCTATGCATTTTTGTAGTTATTCTGATGCAAGATTTTGCAATATTCGTTTGAAACTTGTTTTCAATAAATTACAAACTCTATATTTGACAATCAACGGGAAAATATATTTTTCATGTTTTAGATGGCTATGCAACTGTGTGGACATACAACCGAAATATATCATATACATAACGGAACCGGATTGACCAATGTATTAAATCCAAACACTTATTACGTTGTTCAAAGCTAAATGTGTCAACATAAATGCACTTTGCATTTATTTTCTGTTACATCTGTAATCAATGAAATAAAAAACTTAAATAAACAAGTAAATTTAGTGAATTAGCATTCCCCGCCAGCAGGTTCTTTTTGTGATTTTCAATTATGTTCAAAGGGCAATAACCCCCAGAAAATAAATTTCGGACTGACGGACGGACGGAAACTCGAATTTAACATTCCCTCTTTGAAAGACGAGGGATAATAATGAGGAACCAAGTGTATACAGCAAAAAACCTTACCACCTTACCGTTGCCAACAAGCAATAAAGTTATAATCACCAACAATAAAAAAATTCTTACCATCTTTGACAACAACAAAAAAACTCATCATAATCGACAATTAAAAACATTGCCATCACAGAAAACAAAAATTATTTACCACCACCCGCAATCAAAAAAATTACCAATTTAACAGGAGATGATTGTTTAATCTGTCAAGACAAAACCTTCATTGTACACAATTGTTTAAGTGATCCACTAGACCTTTAAGCAATGACACACCACCAGATTTGTAAGCGTATTTAGTTTTAACTGAACACCTTATTAAATCAACCTCAGGGTATATATTGAAGTTAAAAGACGTAGTAAGGAGCCAGTAATGAACATAAATTATACACAACAAATATGGTGGGTAAAATTCATACTCTCGTTGACTCGATATTTGCACTCGCAAGCTCGTGCAAATGTCGAGTCAACTCGGGAAATATTCCACAATATCAGTTCAATAACCCTATAATATCGACGGAAAACATTAGTTAAAATCTACATAAAAAACGGATATTTAATTTGAATATAGATGAATAGGTTAATTAATTGGAACCTAAAACCGAATAATGTAACTGATAAAGATTACTGTAAACGTATGTGCTAATTTTCGCTTATTTCGCAGTCTGTTTTGCGTGAAAATTAATACTGAGCGAAATTATATCATGCATATTGTGTTATAGTGCATATTACAAAAACGCAAAATTTTAACTACGGGGATATGTCTAAATTTCCTGTACCTCGAAAATAAATACACAGAAAATTAAATACATGTACATTTACGGTACCCTTTCGGAGTATGCACACTAGAAACTAGAGCTACCTTTGTATCCAAATGACATAAAGCTCACTGGTGATCATCAGGTACGAATCACACTTAGTGCAGCTATTAGTCTTGTAAAGTTTGTCAGTTTGTTTAAGATAGATTGTTTTCTCTGTAAACACCGTTTCTCCGCTGTACTCCAGAAATAACCGTCGCGATGTAAATTTAACCACATTCGCACTTTCCACTAATAACGAGCGAAACACTAGTAAATTGTTTGGAAAATAATTTACATATAAAAGACGAACTTACGTACATACTTTTGTCTTTTTTGTGCAATGTATTTAAAAAACGTGAGATTGTTCAATCAATATCGACTATTTATTATTTGCAACGACGACGCCCGTTGGTTGTTCATTCAACCAGGAACCATGGTAACCAAATTAAGTAAAACTTTCCCTGGTTTTTTCAAAGAGGACACACTGAAGCAAAGATGTATCACCATGCCATAAAACTGGATGCTGTTTAAAATTTACATTTCATACTCTAAAATTTTAGTATCCTGCAAGATATTCAGAATTGCAAATGAAAAATCGAAAAATAACCTTTTTCGCATATTTTGCTAATATCAAACCTATATAAGCGGAAAAACTTGTTATAGACCCTTACATAAACCGGTATGTTAGTGTTTGGTTAATGCATGTAATTTCTATAAATTTAATTTGTACTGATTTGGATGTCGGATTAATCCGATTAACCCGCATCGGTCATTAATATAATGCCTTGCTATCTAGAGTAACAGAACCAGAAACCATTCCGCGGGGAGTTAATTTATTCTACCTCGCCTAAGAATAACCTATGTCCAATATGGTTAAATCTGGACCAATATTTTCAGGAGGAGATTATATATAAAAGAATCAACCCGATATGACATCTTGATTGAATATTCCTGTGATATCGAATCAAAAATGCTTGGACAAAACTCCTTACATGGTAAATGGCTTATCATTTACTTTCTATAAATCAAATTTGAACTAAATCGTTTGATTTTAAATGCTATATCGGCCATATATAACGTTTGGTTTTTTTATAGTTAGGCCGTCTATTTTGAATAATACAGAAACTTAAATTGTGCAACATTTATCTACCCAAGCCTAAAACTCGCTCTGTAGCTTTAAAACTTTTCAAATATTCGGCAAATTGTGATATCGTATTTTCATATTCCAATAACCGAATAAAATCATTTAAAAAAATCAAATTGAATTTGAACAAACCCGGTATATAAATAAAGTAATACAAGCCATTTATTTTTTCATTTGTGATTTTGTCGCAATGGTAAACATTTTGGATTAAGTTGATTTTTGCTGAATTCAATATACTCTACTTCGTTAACCAAATTAGGTAAAAATTTTCCAGCATGTTCAAAGTATACCTTTACACACAGAAGGTAAGATGTATCACCATACCATAAAACCGAATGTTGTTTAACATCAGAACATTTGTCCTAACAAAGGTATAACTGGTATCAAAGTGATACCATTACTAGTATCATTATTTATTCTGATTGATACATTCGAAATACAAGTCGGATACGATATACATTAAAGCAATGCCATTTTAATAAATATTTTATTCAAAATTCTGTGAATTATCTTAATATAAAATCCATCAATAGTAGATCGTTCTAACTAATTACTATCGTTGTCAGCAAAGAATAACGATGTCATCTAACTCTAAATCCGGTTATATTCGTATGACTAGAGCAGTCAGTATGTGCAAGATTTACCATCCCCTTGTCGGTTTCCAGGTACAAATAATTTTGTCACCACCATGTACATAGTACTCAGGGTACATGGCTGCAGCTGCACATGACTGAAATAAAAGAATTCTTCGGTTATTTTTGTTTATCTTTTATCATTTCTTTCAAAAATTGTTATAATTAAAATAAATATTGCATTTAACTGTCAATTATGTGCTTTGCTTAGCTAACATTACCATCGTAGTCATTTCTTTGTGTCGTTGATATTTTATAACTTTTTAATCCAAATGTTGCAGTTTTATTTTTAAATAAGAACGAGTAAAATGTTAATGTTTATAGCAGAGTCGGTGTGTTTGCGACAGTGAAAAACTTGAATAAAGATTGATATTTTACTTATTGTACCAAGTCATATGTATGCGCATCCGTGATTAGCGTAGAATATTTCTGACTGACGCTATGGGGATTTAACATGTCGATAAACCAGGCAAATGACGGATACTGTTGCGCGTAAGACGTAAAACGTTACTAAGGAAATCACTTCCGGTGTAAACATGGTCATTTTCGCCATGCAAAGTCCCCATAGCGCCGGAATTTTCCTCTTTTCTACAGAAATATTTTATATAATCGCACAAACAGATTTTCAGTTACGACCAGGCTCAAGTGAGAGAAAAATATCAACCATTTTTCAATTTTATTGCATACTTCACTGTCACAAACACACCGACTCTCATAGTAATTATTATTATCACACTATGATATATTTATTGCTGGAAGACAAAAACAAAAAAATTTTGAACTACATCGGAAATAAAACTAGAAAAATTAAAAGAATAAGAAGAAAAATTGCATCAGCTTCTTCAGCAAATGACAAACATAAAACTATTACAAGGTATAGTAAATGGTCGGGTGATGTGATCGCAAAATAGACGAATCTCCATGGACCACTCAAAATTTATAAGGACAAATACAGAAGAACACCAATAGGATACTTTATTTTTCAATATCATCTTGCATATATCTGACGTCCCATAGTTCCATATTCCGTTCATTCTTAACTCGCGTTGTCTAAAAGGTGCTTACCAATCCTTAGCAGCATCTGGCCTTGCTTCCCTGCCTAACTGAATTTGCCAGTTTTCAAAGTTTTTGTTTTGCCTTTCGGAAGTGGGAGGCCGTGAGTTTGAATTGGAATTGTATGATTGTTTTTATGGTTACTTGCATGATTGGGATAAATATAGAGAAGAGAACCGATGGGATACTTGGAAAAGTCGAGCTTGCCATCTATATCTGTTACTTTTCCAATTTCCTGGGTTACTCCGATCAGTCTGAAACAAAAATCATGTGCAAATCAAGAACAAACATCATAATCCAAATTCAAATCAAAATCCCAAAGCAAAGTAAAAGCTTTCAAAACTAGCATGTTAGTTTAACGCAAACTTCTACCAGGGAAGAAAGGTGAGGTGCTACGGAAGGATAACCATCTCCTGTTTAGCTAGCTACAAAGTCGAAATCACTAGGCCAGTATTTTGGTAGAAAGTCTGGATGATAATAATTTGTAGGAAAAGTAGTAGAAAATTTATTAAGAAGTTTAGGACTTTTAACTTGGAATTTTTGTTTGTTTGGTTTTTTTTTTGTTTTTTGTTTTTTGTTTTTGTTTTTTTTTTTTGTTTTTTTTTTGTTTACAACAAACGTTTAATACCGATAACCCTATATTTCCTCATATTTATTTTTACTGATAAACCTAGTTGCTATATTAACCATTTCATACTATTAACCCAATGATCAATGGATATATGAACAACTTTTTATTTCTCCTATATAAATGTTTTAATGATATTTTAAGAATGTTTGCTAGATCCAGGTATTCAACGACTCAGCACACCTTATATGGATATACAGTAACATAAAGAATAATTTTAAGTTGAGTGAAAAGAAAGAATTATTTTAAAAAGGGTTGGCTACCGAACACCATTTTGTCCTTATTGCAGATTAAAGTCGATAGTTTTATAACCTGTGGTCTCAAAGTATTAATCTTGTCCCAGTTTCTCTTTTTAAAATTTCTTTCATTTGCTATTTCTTTTGGAAATGGCCATTGCCCCATTGCCAAGTATATGTTTTCTATATTTTGTTTAATATCTTATCAAAGAGAAAAACCTACCACTGCATGCGCAAACCGCAATATAAAAAAACAAGGTGAACACTATGAAAATTTTGGAAGCTGAGAAATTTATTCAAACACTCGAACTTTCGGGTAGAAAAACTGGGTGCTCCAGAGGGGTAAGCACCTTATGTTAAGCTAACCAAACACGCCATGTGTGTAATCAAAATCGAGAATAAAAGGAACATGGAACTATATGACGTCAAATATATCCTGGAAAAATTTGGATACATAGACATCACCAACAATATTGTGATGAGGCCAAACAACTTTTTTCAGGGTCTAGGTAAATGGTTATAATTTTAATTTTTAAACCCTACCATATTTTGAACTTACTTTAAATTAGGATTATCTTGAAACAAACAAGGTCCATTTGGTAAGTTGGATGCAAATCCATCTTGACTCAATCCTAGAAATCCACAGTCAATACACATCATATTAACTTCCGGTTTATGAGATATCACTCTTGTTGCTATGCGACACGCTACGTCATCAATTTTGCAACTTCCTATTCGTGCCTGCATATAGTCTAAATATATATAAATGCAAATTGTAAAATTGCACCTTGCATCAGCCAACGCAACCAAGAACACGTAAAATGTCAATAATAAAAATAAACATACTAATCCATGTCGAAGCAAATGAAAAACTTTGAAACTGACAAGTAAGAAAAACACATGAACTTCTACCAGGAATGTGAGGTCGAGTGCTCCGGAAATAATATTATTTCGGTTGGGTGCTATCTTCCCAGTTAGAAGGCATTAACATACATTAATCTGGCTTGGTAGAAATTGAATGTTTACCTTTTCTTTTGAATATGGCCCAGCGTAATTTTTTCATAAAAAGAAGGTAATTCTACCTCAGAATTGGTAAAGTTTCAGGAAAAGCATATACTTTTAATTGTTTGAAGAAAAAATTATGCGCGCAATGTATGTTTTGTTAAATTAACTACTGTATACGATCCAAGACTAAAAGTGTCGGCATTACGAAACGAAAGTCACGGGGGGGGGGGGGGGGTTGCGGATAGGCGTGGCACGATAAAGAAACCTGCTGTATAATGCCATCAGTGCAACGTACAGGCAAATTTACCTACTATAGGTGGCGACAATATAAGAGAAATATTCTTGACTAAGACGTTAAACACCATTACTCAATTTAACTAGACTTACCATAAAATATGTAATTTCCAGGAGTACACTCTTTAAGGTTAGATAGTACATCATCTGGACAACTTAAACTCGGTGTAGAACCCTGGCAGATAGCGGGATTAATTCCAGTTCTTCTTTCTATCCTGTAAATATTGGAATAATAATAAATAATTGAATTTTCCTGTTAGAATTTGAAATATTTCATTCCTTAAAAAAATTCTAGACGATAAACACCGTTTAGTCCTATATATTCTTAATCAGCATGTTATAGTTACTTTAGTAAACAAAGTTTAGATTGGACCATTTAATTTCCGTTGCTTCGTTTTAGGATCGTTATTCCATTACAACTAACACTTTAGCAGTTATAATTCTAGACAATCAAACAAGCTTTTTTACTTTTAAAAACCATTGCCGAATGGTACTGCCACTGGCTTTCGAAGTCAATGGATGTGAATTCGTATCTCACTTGCTACTTGGAAATTTTCTGAGATTATTTTCATCTCCTGCCCATATTAGATTTGTAAAAAGCTCAATACTAGAGTAGTTTTTCGAATGAGACTAAAAACCGAAATACGGTGTCTCAGTGCACGCTGAAGACACCTCTTTAAAGTTCGAAAAAGAGTAGGCTACCTGTTGTCGCAACAGAGGATGCTTACAACTAAAAAGCAATTGGAAAAGACTGGGCACAAAGTAATTAACAGTGTTTGCTGACTTTAAGCATTATCATGTCTCACCTTTTACCCAGTTCAGACAATCGTTCGTAGGTTTCCCTGGCAACAGTTTTTATATCATCTCTGTTTTTACTATTATAGGAATTGCCATCGTGAGAATACAGTCCTTTTAATGTCATACTCTTGGACTGTATAACCATTTGTACGATATTTACTGCTTCTTCACTGTCCCACTCCACTCCAGCTGAATAATTTAAATTATATAGATTATTTACAAGCTTGTTAATAAAAGTCTTAAAGGTGTACAATTTTGCGTAAACGGTGTTTTTTACAAGAACCCTATATTTTAGCTACCGAGAAAAGTAATAAAATATTAAAAGGACACTTTTGGATACATCAACAATATTGTGATGACGGCTATGAAACGTCTCGAGGACATGATAAGCC